>CAWVQA010000921.1:0-59577 GCA_963932145.1 Acanthosepion lycidas
TGCATGCTACGTTCACGGTATGAATTTGAAGGCAAAATATTTTTTTACAGATCTTAGATTAGGTCTTTCCCTGTCCATAATGCTAAATTGAGGAAGTCAAATAGAAATATAAATAGGAAACAGAAGAGAAATATACAGTGATCACCCATTTTCTGCCCACAATCTTTTTCATTGAAATCCCAGTCATATGATCGAGTCCATTCATGCAATGATCACGGTATGAATTTGAAGTCAAAACATTTTTTTGCAAATCTTATATAAGGTCTTTCCCTGTCCATAATGCTAAATTAAGGAAGTAAAATATAAATATAAATAGGAAACGGAAGAGAAATGTACAGTGATCACCCATTTTCTGCCCACAAACTGTTTCATGGAAATCCCAGTCATCACGGTATGAATTTGAAGGCAAAAAAATATTTTGCCGATCTTAGATTTGGTCTTTCCCTGTCCATAATGCTAAATTGAGGAAGTAAAATAGAAATATAAATAGAAAAAAGAAGACCAATGTACAGTGATCACCCATTTTCTGTACACAATCTTTTTCATGGAAATCCCTGTCATATGTGTCGAGTCAATGCATGGTACGATCACGGTTTGAATTTCAAGGCAAAATATTTTTTTCCAGATTTTACATTAGGCCTTTCCCTGTCCATAATGCTAAATTAGGGAAGTAAAATATAAATATAAATAGGATACAGAAGAGAAATGTACAGTGATCACCCATTTTCAGCCCACAATCTTTTTCATGGAAAACCCAGTCATATGAATCGTTACCATGCATGCTACGATCACGGTATGAATTTGAAGGCAAAATATTTTTTTGCAGACATTAGATTAAGTCTTTCTTTGTCCATAATACTAAACTAAGGAATTAAAATATAAATATAAATAGGAAACATAAGAGAAATATACAGTGATCAGCCATTTTCTGCCAACAATCTTTTTCATGGAAATCCCAGTCATACGAGTTGAGTCCATGCATCCTACGATCACGGTATGAATTTGAAGGCAAAATATTTTTTTGCAGATCTTAGATTAGTTCTTTCCCTGTACATAATGCTAAATTAAGGAAGTAAAATATAAATATAAATAGGAAACAGAAGAGAAATATACAGTGATCACTCATTTTCTGCCCACAATCATTTTCATGGAAATCCCAGACATATGAGTCGAGTCCATGCATGCTACGATCACGGTATGAATTTGAAGGCAAAATATTTTTTTGCCGAGTTTAGATTAGGTCTTTCCCTGTCCATAATGCTAAATTGAGGAAGTAAAATAGAAATATAAATAGGAAACAGAAGAGAAATGTACAGTGATCACCCATTTTCTTAAAACAATCTTTTTCATGGAAATCTCAGTCATATTAGTCGAGTCCATGCATGCTACGATCACGGTATGAATTTGAAGGCAAAATATTTTTTTTCAGATCTTAGATTAGGTTTTCACTGTCCATTATGCTAAATTGAGGAAGAAAAAAATATAAATATAAATAGGAAACAGAAGAGAAATGTACAGTGATCACCCATTTTCTGTACACAATCTTTTTCATGGAAATCCCAGTCATATGAGTCGAGTCCATGCATACTACGATCACGGTATGAATTTGAAGGCAAAATATTTTTTTGCAGATCTTAGATGGGGTCTTTCCCTGTCCATAATGCTAAATTAAGGAAGTAAAATATAAATATAAATCGGAAACAGAAGAGAAATGTACAGTGATCACCTATTTTCCGCCCACAATCTTTTTCATGGAATTGCCAGTCATATGAGTCAAGTCCATGCATCCTACGATCACGGTATAAATTTGATGGCAAAATATTTTTTTGCAGATCTTAGATTAGGTCTTTCCCTGTCCATAATGCTTAATTGACGAAGTAAAATAGAAATATGAAAAGGAAACAGAAGAGAAATGTACAGTGTTCACCCATTTTCTGCCCACAATCTTTTTCATTGAAATCCCAGTCATATGAGTCGAGTCCATGCATGCTACGATCACGGTATGAATATGAAGGCAAGTATTTTTTTGCAGATCTTAGATTAGGTATTTTCCTGTCCATAATTCTAAATTAAGGAAGTAAAATATAAATATAAATAGGAAACATCAGAGAAATGTACAGTGATCAACCATTTTCTGCCCACAATCTTTTTCATGGAAATCCCATTCATATGAGTCGAGTACATGCATGCTACGATCACGGTATGAATTTGAAAGCAAAATATTTTTTCGCAGATCTTAGATTAGGTCTTTCCCTGTCCATAATGGTAAATTAAGGAAGTAAAATATAAATATAAATAGGAAACAGTAGATAAATGTACAGTGATCTCCCATTTTCTGCCCACAATCTTTTTCATGGAAATCCCAGTCATATGAGTCGAGTCCATTCATGCTACGATCACAGTATGAATTTGAAGGAAAAATTTGTTTTTGCAGATTTTACATTAGGTCTTTTCCTGTCCATAATGCTAAATTAAGGAGGTAAAATAGAAATATAAATAGGAAACAGAAGAGAAATGTACAGTGATCACCCATTTTCGGCTCACAATCTTTTTCATGGAAATCCCAGTCATATGAGTCGAGTCAATGCATGCTACGATCACGGTAGGAATTTGAAGGCAAAATATTTTTGTGCAGATTTTAGATTAGGTCTTTCCCTGTCCATAATGCTAAATTGAGGAGTTAAAATAGAAATATCAATAGGAAACAGAAGAGAAATGTACAGTGATCACCCATTTTCCGCCCACAATCTTTTTCATGGAAATCCCAGTCATATGAGTCGAGTCTATGCATGCTACGATTACGTTTTTAATATAGAGGCAAAATATTTTTTTGCATATCTTAGATTAGGTCTTTCTCTGTCCATAATGCAAAATTAAAGAAGTAAAATAGAAAGATGAATAGGAAACAGAAGAGAAATGTACTGTGATCACCCATTTTCTGCCCACTATCTTTTTCATGGAAATCCCAGTCATATGAGTCGAGTCCATGCATCCTGCGATCACGGTATGATTTTGAAGGCAAAATATTTTTTGCAGATCTTCGATTAGGTCTTTCCCTGTCCATAATGCTAAATTAAGTAAGTAAAATATAAATATAAATAGGAAACCATAGAAAAATGTACAGTGATCACCCATTTTCTGCACACAATCTTTTTCATGGAAATCCCAGTCATATGAGTTGAGTCCATGCATGCTACGATCACGGTATGAATTTGAAGGCAAAATATTTTTTGCAGATCTTAGGTTAGGTCTTTCCCTGTCCATAACGATAAATTAAGGAAGTAAAATATAAATATAAATAGGAAACAGAAGAGAAATGTACAGTGTTCACCCATTTTCTGCCCACAATCTTTTTCATGGAAATCCCAGTCATATGAGTCGAGTCCATGCATGCTACGATCACGGTATGAATTTGAAGGGAAAATATTTTTTTGCAGATCTTAGATTAGGTCTTTCCTGGTCCATAATGGTAAATTAACAAAGTAAAATATAAATATAAATAGGAAACAGAAGAGAAATATACAGTGATCACCCATTTTCTGCCCGCAATCTTTTTCATGCAAATCCCAGTCATATGATTTCTGTCGTGTACTTTGAAAATTAAAGGCATACAAAAAACGGTTTGCTCGATGAATCTGGAATACCACTTTTTCGTTTCTATAGTATACTTATAAAATTGATATCAAATGTGATGGATATTTTCCTTAAACCAGGGTTAAATAATTTTTTCAGTCAGTTGAATAAGGACAACGTGTGATTGGATGAAGTGGCAACTTGTTAGGGGATTTGTGGGAATTTTTAGTACAGCCCAAAAGTGGGGGATCAGTCATATTTCACTTTTTATATTTTTACATTGAATGAAATAATTTAAAAATTAGTATTAAATTGTAGGATATTTATTAATTAATCCATGTCTACAAAGATTATACATTTTTTTGAATAGAGCAAACTGGAGGTGCAACCATGTCTTTGGTGCATTCTTTGAAAATTTACGACATCCAAAAACCGGTTTGATTGAGGACTCCGTATTTCAACTTTTCCGCGTCTATAGAATAGTTATCAAATTGATATCAAATGTTAGGGAATTTCTTGCTTAATCCATGTTGAAAAAAATTTTTTTCTGGCATTTGAATAGGACTTCTGATAAGGGATTTGATAGAATTTTAATACGGCCCAAACCTGGGGGATCAGTAAAGTTTCAATTCTTTTCAATTTTTTTCCATTAAATGAAATATTTAAAAAATTAGTATTGTAGGAAATTTATCAATACATCCACTTATACAAGGATATTTAATTCGGATTTATAGGGAAACGTGCACCTTCGACAATGTCGCTGCTGTGAACGTTGGCAATTTAAGGTTGGCTCGATGAGATCACATTTCCACTTTGTCCTCTCTAGGGAATCCTCATGAAATAGATATCATTGTGTGGAATTTCCTGCTTACTCCATGGGTCAAAGAATTATTTCAGTCACTTGTGTGGGGAGAAAGTGACCTTCAATGATACGGGGCCTTGTGTTAGTGAATTTATTGGAAATTTCAGGCAGACCAAAACAGGAGGATCACTCACATTTAACTTCTTTATAACTTTTTTCCAGTAGATGAAATCTCTTCAAAATTGGGAGTAAATTGTGCGGAATCTCTCACTCTGTGCATGGCTACAAGCATTTTTAATTCGCTTTTAGGCGGGAAAATGCAGTTTCGACCATGTCGCTGCTGTCACCGTTGGCAATTTACGGTGTCCGAAAAGCGGTTTGCTCGAGGAGATCGCATTTCAACTTTTTCCTCTCTAGGGGATCCTCATGAGATAGATGTCAGATTTTGGGGAATTTCCTGCTGACTCCATCGGTCAAAGAATTATTTCAGTCGCTTGTATGGGGAGGGAGTGACCTTCGACAATTCGGGACCTAGCGTTAGTGAATTTGTTGGAATTGTCATGCGGACCAAAACTGGGGGGCCTCTCCCAATTCAGTGCTTTATAAATTGTAATAGAAGCCTTAAAATGCCAATTTCCAATTTTTTTTTATTTGTACACATTTTACTATTCATTCCTATGCATCAAAAAGAAATGAGAAAAGAAAAAAGCAATTGCATTCCTTTTCGTGCTAGACATATGAATTAAATCTTTTTAAGACATCGAACAATGCAGTTTTAGGCCCTAGAAGCTTCAGAAATGCCAATTTCCAAGATTTTTTGTTTGTACACATTTTATTATTGATTCCTATACAGTTTGATGAATTAGAAAAGAAAAAAGCAATTGCTGTCCTTTCCGTGCAAGATATATGCCTTAAATCTGACATTGAACATTGCAGTTTTAGGCCCTAGTAGTAATAGTAGCCTCAAAAATGCTAATTTCCAAAATTTCTTATTTGTACACATTTTATTATTTATTCCTATACAGTTTGATGCATAAGAAAAGAAAAAAGCAATTGTAGTCCTTTCCGTGCAAAACATATGCCTTAAATTAGATATCGAACATTGCAGTTTTAGTCCCTAGAAGTAATAGAAGGCTCAGAAATGCCAATTTCCGAAATGTTGTATGTGTACACATTTTATTATTGATTCCGATACAGTTTGATGCATAAGAAAAGAAAAAAGCAAAAGCTGTCCTTTTCCTGCAAGACATATGGCTTAAATCAGATATCGAACATTGCAGTTTTAGGCCCTAGTAGTAATTGAAGCCTCAAAAATGCCAATTTCCAACAATTCTTAATTCTTCACATTGTATTATTGATTCCTATACAGTTTGATGCATGGGAAAAGAAAAAAGCAATTACAGTCCATTTCCTGCAAGACAAATGCCTTAAATCAGTCATCGAACATTGCAGTTTAAGGCCCTAGTAGTAATAGAAGCCTCAAAAATGCCAATTTCCAAAATGTTTTATTTGTACTAATTTTATTATTGATTCCTATACAGTTTGATGCATAAGAAAAGAGAAAAGCAATTGCAGTCCTTTTCGTGCAAGACATATGCCTTAAATCAGACATTGAACATTGCAGTTTTAGGCCCTAGTAGTAATAGAAGCCTCAAAAATGCCAAATTCCAAAATTTCTTATTTGTACACATTTTATTATTGAATCCTATACAGTTTGATGCATAAAAAAATCAATTGCAGTCATTTTCGTGCAAGAAAAATGCCTTAAATCTGACATCGAACATTGCAGTTTTAGGCCGTAGTTGTAATAGAAGCCACAAAAATATCAATTTCCAAAATGTTTTTTTGTACACATTTTGTTATTGATTCCTATACAGTTTGATGAATAAAAAAAGAAAAAAGCAATTCCAGTCCTGTTTGTGCAAGAAACATGGCATAAATCAGACATCGAACATTGCACTTTAAGACCATACAAGTAATAGAAGCCTCAGAAATGCCAATTTCCATAATTTCTTATTTTTTAAAATTTTTTTATTGATTCCTATACAGTTTGATGCATGAGAAAAGAAAAAAGCTATTGCTGTCCTTTTCGTACAAGACATATACCTTAAATCAGACATCGAACATTGCAGTTTTAGGCCCTAGTAGTAATAGAAGCCTCAAAAATTCCAATTTCCAAAATTTCTTATTTGTACACATTTTATTATTGTCTCCTATACGGTTTGGTGCATAAGAAAAGAAAAAAGCAATTGCAGTCCTTTTCGTGGAAGACATATGCCTTAAATCAATCATCGAACATTGTAGTTTTAGGCCCTAGTAGTACTAGAACCCTCAAAAATGCCAATTTCCAAAATGTTTTATTTGTACACATTTAATTTTTGATTCCTATAGAAGTTGATGCATAAGAAACAAAAAAGCAATTGCAGCCCATTTCGTGCAAGACATGACTTACATCAGACATCGCACATAGCACTTTTAGGCACTAGTAGTAATAGAAGTCTCCAAAATGCCAATTTCTAAAATATTTTTTTTTACACATTTTATTATTGATTCCTATACAGTTTGATGCATAATAATAGTTAAAAGCAATTGCAGTCCTTTTCGTGCAAGACATACACCTAAAATCAGACATCGAACATTGCAGTTTTAGGCCCTAGTAGTAATAGAATCCTCAAAAATGCCAATTTCGAAAATTTCTTATTTGTGCACATTTTATTATTGATTCCGATACAGTTTGATGCATAAGAAAAGAAAAAAGCAATTGCAGTCCTTTTCGTGCAAGACATATGCCTTAAATCAGACATCGAACATTGCAGTTTTAGGCCCTAGTAATAATGGAAGCCTCTAACTTTGTCCTCTCTAGGCGATCTTCATGAAATAGGTATCAAATTGTGAGGAATTTCCTGCTGAATCCATGTGTTAAAGAATTATTTCAGTCGCTTGTGTAGGGAGGGAGTAACCTTCGACTATACAGGCCCTTGTGCTAGTGAATTTGTTGGAATTTTCATGCAGACCGAAACTGAGAGATCACTCACCTTTCACTTCTTTAGGACTTTTTTACATTAACTGAAATCTCTTCAAAATTGGTATTAAATTGTGCGGAATTTCTCAGTCCATCCATGTCTAGAATGATTTTTCCATTTGGTTTTATAGGGCAAAGTTCAGCTTCGACCGTGTCGCTGCTGTGCCCGTTGACAAATTACGGTGTCGGAAAGGCAGTTTTCTCGATGAGATCGCATTTGAACTTTTCCTCTCCAGGGAATCCTTATGAAATTGATATCAGTTTCTGCAGAATTTCCTGCTTAATCCTTGAGTCAATGAATTATTTCAGTCTCTTGTGTAGGGAAGGAGTGACATTCGAAAATGAGGTACCTTGTGCTAGTGAATTTGTTGGAATTTCTTGCGGTCCAAAACTGGGGGATCGCTCAGAATTCACTTCTTTGTAATTTTTTTACAGTGGATGAAATCTCTTCAAAATTGGTATTAAATTGTGCGGAATGTCTCAGTCCTTCCATTTCTCCAAGGATTTGGTTTGATAGGGCCAAGTACAGAAGATCATGTCGAATTCGCCCCTGTCCGCACGTCATCAGTCTTTTTTGTACCCGCCTTTTCAAACCTGCTAGCTAATAAATCAATAAATGACCCATGTAATCCTTACTATTCGATTAGAAATGATAACTTTAACTTTGTAACGGTCTAAACGGGCCATGTTCAAAATAAAGAAGTGCAATAACCAGTTAACCATATAAACTATATCCTTAAAAAAAATTAACCCCAGACCCCAGAAGCGGCGGGAATATTTTGACACGCCGAAGTTAAATTCAAAATAATTACATAACAATAATAAAACTTTGAGACTTTGGTTGGCTGGTTTAAAAAGTCTTAAGAATAAATATACCTTTGAAACAAATATGAATTTTCATCATTCTATTTAGAAATAATTTCCTAGTGAATGTCAAAGTTGAAATGAAAATTAATATGTTCCGAGGCGAAGTTAATCAGACTCATAGTTTGCGGTTTCAATTCCAAAGAGTCCCCACTTCAAGTTCAATTATTAGGTAAGAATTTGTAAGGCGGCGATAATGGTTCAGTGGTAAGATCTCTACCCACGAAATCTCTGATTGTAGGATCGTGCCAGACTCGCGGCTATGTTACATTTTTCTTACAACAGACCATGCCAACAAACATTAGGTTTATAAGTCAATAAAAATCTATAAGGTAGCGGTATGTCTGAGAAAAAATGGACTTGCTGTTACATGTTCAATTCTGGCAAGCAACCCATACTAATCGTTAGTTGTACGGGAAATCAATTATTCCTGTGCGTCCGTTGGAGATCTTATCGGCGTTGGATTTGCCATTATTGCTGGCAACTCTCCACCCCTAATCGACGTACTAAAACTCGCAAGAAAAACAGGGTGCGGCTTTTCTTTGGCCCGTTTTCAGCCCGGTCCGTTTCTTTACCGGCGGTGATTTTTCAGAGTCCCTCATTAGCAGCACGACCTTAGTGCTGTTAATGTAATTTTCTTTTCTTTAATTTGCATTACAACAAAACTCAAGAAAAACGGGCCAAGAAACCAAATAAAATTCAACAAAGCTTGGCTATGCCAAAAAACAAGTCACACGTAAAAACGCAAAAAGAATAAGAAAAAGAAAATAAGACAAACCAAAAAATGAAAGTTCTGCTTAAAAAAGCCAGAAACTAAAGTGGGAGGAGGGTGAAAATTAGAATTTGACTAAAAAATTAAAAAGTAAGTCAAATAGAAAAAAATGGTATGCGGCTTGAAGCGGAAAACAAAACTAAAAAAAAAAAAGATGGGAGGGGTAAAAAGTTCAAACCACTAACAAAGATTTTAAAAAATCACACTTGGCTTCAATTCGCTAATATCCACACGTAAAAACTCAACTCTTGACGGGAGGTTCTTTGCTGGTTCATGTTATTTTCTTTGTTACACTCATTAGCTCTTTGAAGTACCACCTAAGAAGGAATATTAGAGTTTACCGATAAAAGATTTCTGTGTCGGAATATCGTAAATGGTGAGTGAAAATTATTTTAGTTTCAACAATTATTATACAATGTATTTTAAATGATTACGAATATTTAAACCGTTCGATATTTTATTATGTTTCAACAATATATAGTGCACAAATTAAGTTTTCAAATTGCGTTAATTTATCAGTTGCCTGATTTGTAGCACATCTTTCGTTTTCAAACAATTTACTTGTATATGGAAAATACGTTTTTGTTAATACATAGTTTAAAACTGAATAGATGTGAACTTTCTTATTGCCACTGTATTACGTCTTTCATTTTGGGCCCAAACATTTCACTTCATATAGAAGGTAGGCATATAAAGTGTATATATATTAAACTCTTGTTCTGATAAAGAAAATTCTTGTGTCGAACCAAATTGGTCAGATACCTAAAAGTCATCAAGTTATCTTCAGTACTGTGGCTGTGAGGAAGTCAACCCCTTCCAATTATTTCTAAGTTTTAGTCCATTCTTTCACTACCTGAAACATATCGCACCATAGATTTGCAATTTTCAAATTCCTTTTTACAAAAATCATTTAATGTGTGTTCAGTCTTACAGTTTATCAAAACCAACATGTTTGCTATTGCGCTGAAAGTTTCAACATTTCTTTTACTTTTGTTAATGTGTCAGAACAACTGCACAACATTTCAGTAGTAAGCTTTTCTTAACTTTAGTATTTTCTATTTATATATTTTTCATAATCTAAGCAAAACATGGGACAAATTCATCTTGAAATAGATTCTTGATAATTTTAAATTCTGACACGCATCCACATATTCGATTAAAATCAAATCTTTGAAACTTATTGGTCAGGAGGATTTTAAAAAAAATTCCAGTCTATAATTAGGAGAAGAAATCTATTTTCTTGGATCATACACCGTTCCATTTAATTATAGATATTTTCGTGATGCTCTTTATCCTTCTATCTAGAGATTGATTTATTTGGAAAATATCTAAGAACTATGCAGACTGCAGTATTTATTTCGGATAAAACCAGGAAAGTAAAGTAATCTATTTTTCCCTTTATTTATTTATTTTTGTTTATTTATTTTTACCTTTATTTAATTAATTATTAATTAAATATGTTGATATGAAAGAATGTTCATTTTACATAGACTGAAATTCATATGCCGAAACTTACCAACATTGGTTGGTTAACACGAATTTCAAGGAGAAAACATTGACTTTGATAATAAAATCTGACCGTACCAATATTTGTTCACCTGATTTAAAGTATCAAAATTTCATTTCAGTTAATAAAGATGTTTTTTTTTTGTTTCATTTCCTGCGACAGCAAAAATTCTATTTAAAATAATTTTGTAGAACTTTTTCTGAAATAAAAATCGGAAAATGAAAGGAAAAGAAAAATTAAATAATGAAACAGTCATATTGGTAATAAGTCAAGAGGCACGGTGAAGTATTTGATAGCGGCTTGGAGCCAAGTTCGAATTCCCTTGGAAAAGATATGAATCCTCTTCTTGTCACCATCTATGGTTAAATAGCAGTACAGACCGGGTTCTATATTCCTGGATGGCATCTGGTCTACTGCAAAAAGAAATGGCAACCTACTGCGAGAAAAAAATCTGCCTCATCAGTCATGTATCGAAAGATACATGATCGCCTAAAAGTGTATCGCGCATGGCACTTAACTGAATCGGAGGACCGAGCTCGAATTCCCAGTTGAATCCATTACATTCGCTTACGTGTTAATTCCCTTGCGAAATGTATGAATGCACTTTTTCTTCCCAAGCTATGGGTAAATATCAGTACAGACCGGGTTCTATAGCCTTGGATGGCATCTGATCTACTGCAGAAAGAAATGGCAACCTACTGCGAGAAAAAATCTGCCTCATCAGTCATGTATCGATAGGTACATGATCGCCTAACGTGTATCATGCATGGCACATAACTGACTGGCGTGTTTATTAAGAAGATCGAGATCAGCAATATGTATCAGGTAATCTGGAGTTGAAATTATCTGGATACCAACAAGGTCTTTGAATCTAGCCAAGTTGTCTGGCGGAAGGCAGGTAACAACTGTTTCCATTAAATAACCCTTGCGTGATTAGATGGATAAGTTTCAATGCTTTTTTAAATTGTAAAAGTTAAAGGAGGTTTAATTTCGCTACTCAAATGTACGTGATGTGATGCCAGTCATCAAGGATAAGTTATTCTTAGGCTTACACAGTAAACAAAATTCCGAGATATTTGATGCCCAAACTTAAAGCATATCAGAAATGTATATTTAAAACAATAAGTTTAAATACGTTAGTTTTTCGTTTGTATTTTTAAAACATCAGTTGAACGTCAAGAAAACGAAAACAAATTTGAAATGAATTAAACGTTTATGATGTGAAAAGTTGAAATAGCAATCAAATATTTTTTATCTTCTTTAAATGTGCAATTATAATGACTTTAAAAACATTTCAGATCCATTATTGCATAGGGAGCTTAGCTTATCATTTCTGAATACGGAGATGCCAGTTCAGGACCTGTAAAACCAGACATAGTTCAGATACAATAGATACTTTGGAGTTGTGCATTCTTCAAAAAGATAATAAATGGAATTGTGGCCCAATTTGGACTCTAATGAGATTATTTCCTTTTTTACAAATTATTTAAGATCTTTTATTATGCTTCATTTTTACCTACTTGCAAAAATTAAAATCGAAATAAAAGTTATCAGCAAGGATTTTATTTAATTGTTGTGTATAAAACTTTTCTAATTTTTAATCATATCCAGAGATGAGAGATTAAAAGAAAGTCTTAAAAATGAGTTATCTGTCTACGCTGATCTTGCAAGGTAAAATTATTTCCCTCTTTAGAAAAAGAAGTTCGGACTTGAAAAAGGAATATTTTTGAAAATATAAATTGATACATTATTTTCAGACATAATCCTTGGAATCTGTCGGAAGAAGGGATGGTGTCTACATGTGATAATTTTTTTAAAATAAATCAAAGGCACTAAATTTTTTATGTTTTTTTTTCTTTCTTTTTAAGTCTCTTTCTCTTTTTTTATTCCGTAATATCTTCCCTGTCATACCAAAGGGTATTTTTTGAGGGGTGGAAAACATCAAAATTCACGGTCTTTTAGGTATTGAAGAGTGGATACATCGAAGCTGATAAGTTCCATGAATTCTAGAAGCGGATACTGGATTATTAAAGTGATACAGACGAGAATTCGGCTTAAAGAAAGCAATCAACCAATGTATTTTCAAGCCCGAAAAGTTCATGCTCATATGTTACCCTTGGTTGTTACTAAGCTGAAAATGTGTTGGAACAAGGAATATTAGAAAAAGTCAGCCAGGATGGTAGCAGTTAGGATTCATCCACTGTGCTGATATGCAAGTACAATGAAGATTTAAGAATTTGTGGCAATTATAAGATTGGCGTGAATCACCAAAACTGTTCTGATTCATTGCCACTGCCAAACACTGAAATAACGTACCATGAGTTTGCTGGTATTAAATAATTTGCTAAAGTTAACTTCAAGTCAGCATATAATCAGATAACAATTGATAGCAAGTTTCAAGAAGTCACCAGAATGAACATATTATTGGATTAAACAGAAGGACGTTTGGAGTTAAAAATTTAAAACACAAAATCAAAAAAACGATCGAAAATGTTTTAGAGGTGATTAAAAATATAATTGTATATGAGGACAATATTGGCATTGGTGCTTGCAGAAAAGAAGCGCTAAACAGTAAAACGGGGCAAGTTTGAGAAAATTAAATAGGACTGTATGACAATTAATCGTGATAAATGCAAATTTAATTGGGAAAATCATACTTAGGATATCAAATATCCAAAGATGGTATATTGCTGGATGATAAACTCGAAAGATTTGAGAGAGAGCTGCACCCAGAAATAAGAGTCAGAATCTTTTTTGTGATTAACCAATTTCTATAACAGATATCTACCGCGATATAGTGGAACGATTTAACAAAATAAGGAAGAAGAATACCGAATTTCAATGGACAAAAAGACAGGAGGTTGCTTTCGAGAAATTAAAAAATAAAACACTCGTAAACAAAGGAGTTGTTAAAATTTTGGACTCGGCGAAAAAATTGACGTTAACTACTGATGTCAGTGACTGTGCTATAGCCGCAATGTTGTCACATGGGGTTATTACCTTGTAATGTACTTATCCGGAAAACTAACATTGACGGAGGCGAATTATTTAAATATTGACAAGGAGGAGGAAATAGCGATTGTGTGGAGCAAAGAAAGAGCTAGATTTTTTTTTTTTTTTTTTTTTTTGCTGGGTAGGACATTTCTATTGAAATCTGATCATAAGCCTTTGGAATTTATATTCAACACCAGAAAAGAGTTCCCAAATGTCAAATCTGCAAGGATATTAATATGGACGATTAGGCTGATGTCGTTTGACTTTGACATTGTATATATTAAAGGAAATACTATTCCGTATGTTGATGCATTATCTTGGTTAAAGTTTGGGAGTAAAAATATTGAAGTAATCGGAAATATTGCGGATAGTTTTTTGTACTAGATAGAAATGGATGTATTATCCTTAAAAGGGCTTAGGCTGGGAAATAGACAGGGACCAGTGTTGAATAGAATTATGGGTAGAAATAAAGAGAAATACATGGAAGAATTGCTGTATGACCGAGAGACCTTTTAAAGAATCAAGACACAACGATAGAAAAAGAAATTATGTGTAATGAAGATATCCTAGTACCTCCACAGTCTCCGAGAAAAGAATTAATTAAAGCCGTGCACAACGATATACATGGAAGTATATTGGTTACGCATATGTGTTTAACATTGTAAGCATGGTGGCCAGGCTATTCAAGAGGGTGGAAGAACATGGTAAAAAAAAACCCCAAAGTGTGCAGAAATAAAGAAATTTAGGCAAACTAAAATTCACTTCTGGCCAAAGGAAATGGAGCCCTGGACGCGAGTACATGTGGGTCATGCCACCATTAAAGCTATATAGCATGAGTATTGTTCTCTTGACGGTCGTTCAAACAGAATGTTCGTAAGTTTGGTATTTACATTGTTTTTCCTTCACCGGTTTTCTTACCAGTGATCACTTTATTCATTTCATCTTTTCGGTGGTCCTCTCTTCCCGACATGCTCCCCCTCCCATGACCACAAGGCCTATGAATTGTGTTCATAGGACGGGTAATCATGTGCCGGTCCTCGCATTTGTTGGGTTAATAATCTAGGTGGTTGTGATACCTTTGTACTACGCCGTAGACCCTGATTTGTTGGTAGTTATACGATTGTGGGTTGTCTTCCGTCCACTTCCATTTTGTCCAAGACCCTGTCGTCGCATCCCGGCTCGTCTGTTTCCATACTTTTCAGTGCGGTGTATGGTGGTTCGTCATCGATGTAAGCGGTTGTGATGTCTGGTAGTCTGGCATATCTACGACGGGTAATATCACCACTTCTGCTCTCGTCCATTACTTTGAGGGTAATGTACTGATGATATGTATTTTTTTTTATTCCCTAATCCTTAAGGAACGAATTGTATTTTTGGGAGTCAAATTGCGTTCTTCCGTCCGACGATAACTCCTCCGGTGCACCGTACATAAAGAACCAACTTCGTAAGGACTCGCATATTGTTTTAGCTTTCCCCGATGTTAATGAGGGCTACTTCCAGTGAGAAAAAGAGCACCATGACGCAATCCACTCAGCCAGAAATATGTATTGCTTGGCATTTGCACCAGAAGCTTCAGTACGAACATTTCATGGTGTTTAGATGTCAATCTGAAGACAGTGCAGAGGATTCCGAAAGAGTTGGATGAATCTAATTGTGATTACAAAGGCACAGCAGCTCAGAAAATTAACTCTGATTGTTCTGATAAGAAAAGAACATCAGACTCAACACGGAGGCCTACTTCAAGAAGTAGTGCTGCCCTGAATCATGATGGTGTCTGCTGGGAGGTCAAAAGAGCTGTTATTCCTTTGACGCCACGATTAATGAATACACTTTCTACTCACTCAGTAATGTTTATTTATAAGAATATAAAAGTATATGATCCAATTACAATGTGATATTTATCATTTACTATTTTATGAAAAAATATATTTAAAACAAAATATTTTTATTAAAAAATTTACAAAAATAGAATATATATATATATATATATATATATATATATGCAGCTCAAGGCCTTTTTTACATGGAGTTTTCCGAACCCATAGGCTCGGGTAAAAATTACTCATAGACCCCTTATACACGGGCTTGGGTTGCTCTCTATCTCTTCGGCGTAGGTTCTATTCTGCCCGAAGATAGAAAGGTCGACAAACTCTAAGAGTCCTGTGGGCATTTACGTTTGACTCACCACTGAATCAAAATGTGACACAAGGTCAGTTTGTTTTAACGTGGGGACTTGTGTGTCAACACTCGGGCCACTAGATAAAACTGGTCTGAGCTAGTTATAGTCGGTTATCCCACCACTACAGAACAGATTTTACGGAACAAGTTCGAGGATTCTGTCCAGGCAGTGGGGAGAGGACAGTCACCAGCACGGAATAGATACTACAGCAGCATCTCCTCCAACGGGAAAACCCATCCTCTGATCGATTCGACTGCTTCGACATTTATCCGAGACCCCCCCACCACCACCACGACCACGAGGTGTGATGTGGTGCAAGGTCGGTTTTTAACATGGGACTCTCCGAGAGGGTATGTTTGGGCAAAAATTACTCGTAGACCTTGCATACTCGGGGTCGGGAAGTTGTCTGTTTCCCTAGACGATACTTTGCCGTTTGGCATAGTCTCGTCTGGGTTTCTCTCGCTCGGAGGCAGAGAGGTCGACAAGAGAGATACTGCTGGCCATGTGGACTAAAAATGCATTGATATAATTTACAATGGAGAGAGAAATCAACAAAAAAGACTAGCATTGATGGATGTACTAATATCTTTATCAGAACCTGGGTTCAAGATATCCCTTTATCGCAAGCCAACATTCACCGAACTATACCTCAACTTCGACCCCCAACAAAGTAACCTACAATATCGAGTAAAAGTCATGTGGCGATCCAGAGACATATGAACAAGAAATGGTCAGTATAAACAGTAGCCTAAAGTGTAATAACTACCTTGGGTAGATGAAAAAATCCCCCATAAACTGGGAAAGAAGTGTACAAAATGATAACAACACTCAGAAACCAATCTCGGTCTTCCCACCCTATGTAAATGGTTTATTGGGAAAGGTATAAAGGATCTGTGGTAGAGCAACCTTCCGGTGTGGTTCAACACTACGTAAACACCTCTTTCGAGTAAGACCACCTATAAAGGAGAACAAGATTAAGGACTGTGCGTAACATCACCCCGTGGAATTGTGGCAAGAAATATGAAGGACAAACAGGCCGTCGCCTGAAGATAAGACTACAGGAACACCGTCAGGACATAACACGAGGGAAAATAAGAAGATCAGGCATGGCTGATCATATATGAAGGGAAGAGGGAGATCCCTGCCTCTGTGGGATTAACTTGATATAATAGAGAACATTAGTGAAAATACAAAAAACTTAAGGAATCAGCGCCAGACTACAAAAATCTCGGCCAAGCATAGACATGAATGAAATATGGGAACCAGTAATACAGAGAGCTGGTGAAAAACAACAATAACAAAATTGTATATGCGCTCTGGTAATATATATATATATATATATATATATATATATATATATTTGGTTGGTGCAAAAATAATTTCGTTTTCTCACATAGTAACATATGTTAGAAAACGAAATTATTTTTGCACCAACCTAATATATATATATGTGTGTGCGTATGTATTTATTGTACAATTACGTTTATAAGTCCGCAAAATTAATTCTCTGAAGTCTCTAAGGGCACCTGTGTGTGGATAAAAGTGTTGGTTAAGTGATCCAAAAGAGGAAAAATAAATAAATAAATAAAAACAAACTTGGAGGCTTGCGAATTAATATCCCAACTCATGACACGTGGAATTAGAACAATATATCCCCATGGATTAAATAAGTGGTTTGGCTCGATATTCTAGCGTATATCACCTGAAGAAGGCCCGAGCGTACAACGTCCGAAACCTCGTGAATATAGCAATAAAGATCAGGACAACAGCCCGAACAATATAATATATATATATGTATGTATGTGTGTATATATATATATATATATATATATATATATATATATATATATATTGAATACGGCCAACAAGAAAGATTCTTTCATTCTTTTCTATCTGATAAAAATAAGGAAACCAAAAATGTATCTGGTAAGTTGGTAAGTTATTAAAAAATAAATTGGTATGGTGGTGATTTGCAGTTTAAGATCATTCTTGATTGTTATATATATATATATTTATATATATTTCTTTATTCTGTTTATCTGGCCTTTCCTTTTTTGTTAACAAGTTTTGTTCCGCTAGAGCAGTGGTTCCCAAACTTTTTGGGGGGCCGCATGCTTCAACAAATGTTGTGATAAAAAATTACATTTAAAAGTAAAACAACAAGGGGCGGTGATCTCACTTTTTCCTTCATATGTGGTCAGCTCCGCCTGATTTTTCTATTTCCCCTCGTGTTATGGTTTTACGATGTTCTTGCAGTCTTAAGGGAGCAGCCCGTTTTTCCTTTCTTACCAAAACTGCAGGGGATGGTGAACACATAGTCCTCAATCAAGTTCTCCTCTATTTCTTAACCGAAAGACGTGTCTGCGAAGTTTTCAAAAACTTTTGAAGGTCGTCCAGATGTTATATAGATCTCAGATCTTTTGTATTTTTTTCCGATAATCCCTTCACATAAGTTGACCGAAGCTGTTTTCTGAATATAGTTATCCTCTTGTATCCTTCTATCCCAGTTTGTAGGAGCTGCTGTCATGTACCTAGATTAGTTGTTACGTTGTAGAGTACTGCTTCTACTGACCATTTCTTGGTCATATGTCTCTGAATCACCACTTATGACTTTTGCTCGATGTTGTAAGCAGCGGACAACTCCTTTCTTTACACTGTATGCCTGTTAGGAGTTGAAGTTGAGGTATAGGTCGGTGAATGTTGGCTTGCGGTATAGAGATGTCTTGAAGCTATGCTCTGTTCGAGATATTAGTGCAGTTTGCGAGTTTGATGTCGTTTTTTCTGTCCACTGGGAACTGTTTCGATGATCTTATTGAGTTCATTGGTTGAGGAGAAATTGGACTTCTTCCTGGGTTGACCAGAGTATGAAGGGGTCATCTACGTAAAGTAAATGTAAGAATTTGGGTTTCTAAGAATAAGCTCCTTTTTTAGAAGCGGGTTTAAATAATTTAGAAATATTATTTTTGTTATAAATTTCTATATTTTAGGACTGATATTATTAGTTAACGAACTTACTTCAAATTTCTTCAAAACAATTGTTCTCGCCTGCCATTACTACACTACTAACGTCAAGCGGAACCGAAAAAGTTCTACAGAATTATCTAAATAAATAAAAATAATGTAGATTCTGTGAAAACTGCCTGTACCGAATTATTTATTTTAAACAGATGAAAAACAGCAAATTTTAAAAATAAAATTATTTGTTGTAGTAAATAACAATTCGGAGTAAATAACAAACATTAGTTAATTAGTTGTTTTTTTTTACATGGTAACTCCGATGTATTAATGTCTAAAAGTTTGAAATTCAAATGGACTTTTCATAATGGTAAAAGGAAATTTAGAAAATTGATGTCTTGCTGAACATGTTGTTTATTTTGAAATATTATAGAATGTGATGTTGAAGAGAAAAATAATAAAATGTACTGCCTAGCGCAAGGATTGAACTTACAGCATTCAGTTAACGAGCTAGCGATGTCAGCTCTTACTGACTTAGTGCAAATGTCACCCCTGTTGACTGAAATAAGATCATCCATAGAAGCTGTATAAAAGACAAGACTTTTCCTCTCTCGTTAAACTTTTTTGAGTTGCCGGGGGAATCTTTGTCACTCGTCATAAGCCACCCCCCCTCTCTCCCCACTAAAAAACAAAAACAAAAAAAAAAAAACCCGAAAAAATCAAACCAAAAACAAACCTCAACTGGTGTTTTTATTTGCTGAGAAAAGAGAAGACGAAGAAATCAAAACAAGTAAAAGAGAGATCAGAAAAAAGACTTAATTTCAACTACGAAAGGTAACCGAACTTCTTTTCCTTTCTTTAAATTTTGAATATTACTGTTTAAAATTGAAACTTTAAATACACTTCATAGACATTTGATCATCTAGTTCCTCTTGTTATTAACAGCGTTGAATTTTTTATTCGTCGCTGTTAAAAATTGTTTGCCATGAAGTCCTAAAATTAGAGAAATTATATAACCACAAAGTAGGGTTTTTGACAAAGAGGGTTTTTCCAAAGAAATCAATTTATTCAAATTTCCCCCATGTATAATACGCATTTTTTTCTAAAAAAAATTAAGCAAAATTAGGAGTCCGTATTATGCGCAGCAACAAAAAGAATCTTTAAAATTTGCGTTTTCATAGGTTGATTTTAGTTACGAAATGACTATTCACCACAAACAGACGTCAATTTGACAAAAACATTCGGCGATTGCGACCGCATAAGGATGTTAAATTCAATCACATGTACCTAAGAATACTTAGAAATGTAAAATAAAATAAGAATTATTATAAAACTAAATCAGAATATTATTCTATGTTTATAATAACCATTTTGTTAATGAGAGTAGGAAACGCTGGCCGTAATGAAATTGGGGAGGTACAGTTTATGGGGTTTGATTACCAAACAAGGGGTGCGTATTCTACGTTTGTAGAAGCATTTTCCCCACATTTTCAGCCAAAATTTTAGGGGTGCGTATTATGGATGAAGTCGTATTATACTATGTACCTCCACGAAATCGCTAAAAAAAAGATCATAGCTTGATGAAAAAGACGCCAATCTTGCCGAAAACAAAATTTTATTGTCTAAATGTTATTAAGAGGAAAGACCAAAGTTTTTTTTTTATTTTTAAAAATGTTTCCTTCTTTTTAGAACATACTAAATTTTGATTAAAAAACTTTGTTTCTGTTTGTATCAGCGGAACTAGTAAATAACAGACAATTTTTAGCACGTTTTTTTGGTATGACACACATTAATTTGAAAAATCGTGCAAAAATAGAAATAATTGTCGGATGTTAATGAAACTTTCAGGAACTATTCACAGATGATCGAAATTATTATAAATGTTTTTATTATTAAGGTCATGGTAGAAATATTTTTTTAAAATATTTATTACCCCCTCCACCAACTAATTTTATGAAAACGCTAGAAATTCGATCGCATCGGGTTTAGTGATTACAAAAATTAAAAGCACAGGGCTTTGAGGAATGCAAAGCATGTCTTTTTTTGTTTTTAATTGGAGCCAACGTACCTGAAAATCAGCTCTGAATTGTAACATACAAAACCCAATAAAACAAAGATATTATTTAATTTCAAATGCTTTTATTTCTTTTAGTTGTTTTTATGAATATGGACAATAAATCCTGTAAGCAAAAAAATTTTTTCGATGAAAAATGAATTTTTAATACAATTATTTATTTCTTTAATGATAATAGATTTTACATTTAAATATTATAAAATTAGTTAAAAGTTATTAGTTATAATAGATTTACATTAAAATATTATAAAATTAGTTAAAAGCCCCATCGATTTTCCTAAGTGTCCTTATGAGATAGATCTTTTTTAGCGCGTTGTAAATTGTATCATTTTGACTAATCAGAAGATCCACAGTAATTAAGAAATGTAATTTTGTGCTTATAACCGGGCTGTAATTATAAAGTACGGAAGACCAACCAGAATATAATTAAGTTGCGTTATTTGAGTTAAGCATTGTTCTCCGCTGTTAAGGCCTTTACTTTTGCGGAACACGTGTGGAGAAGTTAATTTGTTGATTACCAAACAAGGGGTGCGTATTCTACGTGTGTAGAAGCATTTTCCCCACATTTTCAGTCAAAAATTTTAGGGGTTCGTATTATGGATGAAGTCTTATTATACGTGGGGAATTACGGTAGTTTGCAAAATTGAATGAAACATAGTTTGTAAATCTTGACAAAAAATGTTAGTGATAACACCCTTCAACCGTTCAGTAATCCTCTACTTCGAATGGCTCTTAAACCGTCTATAAAAATCCTTTACAAGTCATAAATGAAGCAAATATTTTAAATTTCTTCAGAAGCTATTAAAGTAACTGTGCTAGCACTATTCTTGTTAAACATCTGATGATATTTTCTGGTAGAAACAAAGATCCATTATTGCTATTGATTTGTGATATTAACATCTATGGAATATGAAAAACAACATTTGGGGAAAAACATTACTTTTAGAGTCTCGGTGGTTGATAGTTGTTTTCTGCACTGTCTACAGCCCATCTAACCAAGTGGCTCTTTTTCATTTGAAATTTTTCATAAATTTGAAATCAGTAGATGCCGTTTATGTTTCAAACTTTCAGTTCAAGCATTATGTTTAGGAATGTTATCTTTTATTAATTTTTGATAGATATCTGATGTTACTTTTCACCACAGCAGTAAACAATACGGATTGGAAATAAGGAATAGACTCCAGGTGAGATATTACTTTCAACCTTTTTACTTGAGGAAATCTATGTTCAGCTGCTGCTCTACAGATTAAGCTGCTAGGACTTTTGTGGTTGGCAAAAGACCCAGTTTAACCATTAAACTTTTACATTTTCCCCTTGGATGTTTGATGCCATATTTGCGATTATTTTTACCACTATTATTAGTAGTATTAGCAGTGGTGGTGGTAATATTGATTTATTCTTTATTAGATAAAATATTGTCAACCAATATTAATTTTTGATTAGTACTGTTGAGAAAATGCTCCCAATCCCCAAAACGAATGGAGACTAGTCAGGTTGAGCAGAGAGGGGGGAGCAATAGCACTTATCTCAAGTTGCAAAATATATTGCCACTTCTCTGTGATGTATAAATATAGAAGGTAAATTTAGCAATAAAAAAAAGATTTTTCCCTTCTTTTTATGCAACTTCAGGGATCACATAGTAAACCTGTCATGTGACCACTGTAACTCTAAAGGGTTAGTACAGAAAATAACAAGCTTTTGTTTAGTAAGCATTTGAACAACACAAGCTAAATACTCTTCTCCTTTGCTGTCTGACCAACAGTTAATTTCTCCACAATATTTCTGTCAGCTTTTTTCTCTCTTAGTATTTGTAGTAATATTATCTGGAATTTTTATAAGATGAAGCATCGACAGTCATTAGTCAATTTTGACTTATTTAATTTCTATTGTTTTTCATCAAGTAGTATTAGTATTAATATTGAATTTTTATTAAACATTGAAAATTCTAGTTTTCCTCTTTTTGTTTCATCTTAATTTGACTTGCTTTTCAAAACAAGTATTTTGAATGTTAGTCTCTGATTAGAATTAAACAAAATGGATTGGAAATTAATTGTTGACAATCCTTCATTTGATAAAAAAGCAAATTCTCTTCCACTTATATTCCTCAATATACTTTTGCAAAGAATATTGATTTGTGCTACAAAAATTGCATAAAACATTCAGTTGGCATTTGTTTTTGCTGTTGAATGAAAAGAAAACTCAACCATAAACCATGTGGTACTTAATGGAGCTTAAAAAACCAGGCAACATGTACACTGATATTTCTGAAGAAATGTTAGCTGCCTTCATTGGTATTTATGAAATGGCTTAATCTTCCATAAATAATTTAAAGAAAGAACTGAATTTATTTGAATTATTGTTAACATTATTTTTTTTAACTAATTGTTCACCTAAAACAAGGCTCAAGAGCTACTCAATGTAGAGGGTTACTGTTTGAAGTTGAGGCATGTAAGAAGAATAGGTAAA
Organism: Acanthosepion lycidas; assembly: GCA_963932145.1. Lineage (NCBI taxonomy): Eukaryota > Metazoa > Mollusca > Cephalopoda > Sepiida > Sepiidae > Acanthosepion > Acanthosepion lycidas. The sequence continues at coordinate 23,209 of CAWVQA010000921.1, forward strand.
AATGGTTAACTCCCTATATAGCTGTACTTTATACATAAGGTCACAAACAATATATTTTCATAAAAAAAAGTATGAAAGATACATATTTATAGTAAAATTAATAAAAATTTATTCTCCGGGTCATATAGCAAAATTGAAAACATGGCACAGATTGTCAAAAAAGATTTTTAAAATAAAAAAAAAAACAATTTGGTATGATTGATTTCATTTATTGAAAAGAGAAACAAGTTTTTACTTCTTATTTGATTTTGTTAGGTTATTTGTTTCAAAAATGCAGATACGTAATTATAATTTAACCATGAAATAAAATCATTCTCTTTAATTTATAAATAATTCAAAAGAATGATATTATTTCATGATTTGAATTTTTAATATTTAGATTTTGATATTAAACAAGCCATTTGACTCATAAAAAAAACAACCGAACCAAATTGACTTTTTAATTCTATTTTCTCTGCTGATAACGTTGTAGCACCTGGACATTCATGTATAAGATAAAGTTACATAATTCTGTTCTCTGATTGGTCAACAGAGAAGCTGTCTCGGCTAATCATTGGTTAATCAAATTTTGTATGCATATTAATATCCTTTTGGACTATATACACATCACTAAAAAAAAATATCTATTTTTCTCTGAATAATAACCATTTATTTTTAGCATCCAATTTATACCCATGAATTTGTAGCAATCATACAGCAAGGCATCAGACTCTTCCTGTCTGATCTTCTGTGAGTGCCACCAATGGGGTGGGGGGGAATTGAGCAGGATAGTTAAATATGTAGAGAAATAAGTAGTCGTTCATCTGACAAACTTGTCTTTGCAATTGCAAAGCATTACTAGAATCACTTAGGAACAGTTGTGGAAAAGGAATACACTTTGTAAATAAAGAAAGTCACAGAAAAAATAGCAGTCATTACATTCATATTTAAATTACAAGATGAAAAATAAATGGTAAATTTGACATTTAGAATTTTATTAAACACAATGTTATGTAATTGAAATAATTATAAAAATAATCCAAAGTCAAAAACTAAATTGATGAAGCAATTGAAATCAATTTTTGTTAGCAATTTGTTTGACTGAAGAATGATATTAGCCCTGCATTTATCAATAGTCTGATACCATATATAACTATTAATCTGTTCCATTTATTGATTTTGATGAATGTATCCAACAGTTTGATTTTTTTAATACTAGAATATTAATTGAATAATTTCCTTTGTTTATGGCATTTTCAGTTTTGATTTGCTCATCCTACCATCTCATCTCCTCTTCATGAAAATGTTTGCTGGTGTATACAATCAGAAAATAAAGTGACAGGTGACTCTGCATGTTGGTGACTTGTAAGGTGGGTATGTTGTTTTGTTGTTTTTTTTAGCATTTCACTCCATGTAAGGTGGAAGTCCTACTAGCACGTAGGTGGTACAGTGAATGAGAGCAAGAGTAAAGTGGTGTGTTTGAGGAAAGAAGAAAGAGAAAGACGGGAAACAAAGCATTAGAACATGTCTATTGACATATGCATATTTGAAGATTGTAGCTATTAGGGAAGCAACTAAGAGGAAGGGAGTTCCACAGATGGGAAGTGCAAGATAAGAAGCTATTCGAGTAGAAGAGACGGCTATATTTAATCATTTCAACCTAGTAGCATGCTTGAATTCATGCAGTTTGGGAACCAGAGAAAGTAGTTCATCAGAGCAGTTGCTGTGAAAATACTTCTAGAAAAGACAGAGGGAAGCAAAGGTACATCTGTGAGAAAGTGACAGTAGATGAGATGCCAGATCAGGACCCATCATATCCTATTTCCATCTCTGGATTCTGTTGAGGTCTTGTTACTTTTAGCTTTAATCCAATCTAAACTCTTTGTATTTCACAAACATTTTTTTTTTAATTCAGGACACACTTGTAGAATAACTGAAATTCTGGGGCATACTTTAAATTTTAATAAGGAAATCATTAATCATGAAATTTGAAAATAGGAAAATAATACAGAGGTCTCCTGAAATAAGCATTAATTTCTTTTTTTTAGACATTACATTGCTTGGTGTCTTTAACTTTTAAAAAGAAAGATTTTTTTAAATATAAAAATGATCCATAAATTATTGTCCTGTTAATGTGGGGCACACCTTGTTTTCTTTCAGGGAACATTGATGTGAATGAAAGCACCAACTGAGAAACAAGGATCTGAAATAATAAATGATAAAGCTATAAGTTACAATCTACTCAAAGATTCCTTGAAAGAAGTTAATAGCAAAATGGATGTCTTAAACGCTGACTTCCTCTCTTCATGATGTAGGCAATCATGGCTTTCCACAACTTCCTATCCTTCATAGCTCTTAATAATTCATTTTTTTGTTATTTCTCCTAAACCTTGTTCCATTTACTCAAGCTTACTAAATAGGTTATACATTATTTTCCTCTGTCCCTCTTGCCTTCTTGCGAGTATCAGATTTGCCAAGCCCTCTTTACTCATTATGTGCCAAGGAAATTTCAACTATCAACATATGTTAAGTATAAGTTTCCTTCTGGTTTCCATTTTCTTTAAAACTTAATTCTTACTTGTTGCTTACATATTCAGTCCTTGGTATCCTCAGTATCCTTCTGTAGAATCACGTTTCTGTTTTTTGAGGTCTCATCATTTTTCAGTGTTAAATTCTTTAATGTTTATTAAGTGATAATACTAGAATGTTGAATAATAAGTAATTTCATTAAATTAATTAGTCAAATATTATTGTGTTTTTATGCTCAGTCAGTAAAGATCCAGGGTCATTTTTCAGTAAATTTGCATATTAAGCCCCAGAAACCAATTGTAATGAAAATTTCCATTCTGGTGTAAATGTACACGATTATTTAAAAAATACCAACAAATGTTTGCAGACAAATACGGTTTAGGAGTTACCATCAATGGTGAGTACTATGCCAACTTGCTGAGGCAGTTATAGCTCATAAATATAGCATACTTTAAATATATATATATATATATATATAGTAAGTAATCCATGTGAATCCTCGTAATATAAAATATTAAGACTGATCCACAGAAGAGATCTCAATATATTTATTATAAAGCAAACAGGAATTACTGTAGATAAAATTCAATACCCCATATGATATATAGCCATTTCACCCACAATGGGCTTGTCTTTTTAAATACATTTACTCCTAGTTGTTAATTTCCCCCCTCTTTCTTCGTATTTACAAAAACATTGATTCATTTCTTTATCTAACTTCTTGGTGTTGACAAGCTGGTTATGGGTAAAATGGCTCTTTATCCTATGGGGTATTGAATTTTATCTACTTGTAATATATATATATATTGTTCAAAAGTCTGAAGCCACCCCCAGCATTAGCATGGGAAGAACTTGATAAAATAGTGAAAAAAATGAAATAGCATCATCAGAAAAATGGATTCTCTTTTAACCAAATCTATATCAATAAGAGAGAACTTAATTTATATTAGTCACATGGATATTGGATTAATTCAAGAAACTCCTTAGTAATCCATTAGATAAAACTGTCATATTACTGACACATTTGGGATAGGATAGTGGATGGTTTCCTTCTTTGGGAGTGAGAATAGTATAATGGTGATAATTAATTGCCAATACCATTAGAATAAACAGTACACTGCATGATTTCACCCTCCCGCACTTGTGGAAAAGGACTCTGTCAGATATCTCATAATACAAAATATGTAAAAGTCTAGCTGTAGATGCCATGAAATGTTGCTTTGTTGATTTGACTCACAATAGAATGCTTACCCAATCCCAACAAGCTTAACCTGTTTGAGTCTAGAGTCAACAGTTATCTTCCCCATATATCCTCATAAACTGAGTGGCTTTTGAGCCTTGCACAGGGTTAACATTATTCCAAAAAAAAAAAAAAAAAAGGAAAAAAACATCATGAAACTGTTGTTACCTCGAATGTAATGTATGAATGAGTCTGCTGGCAACATAAAATGATGAGAATGATACAATGAAAGGCAATGTAATTCAATGCCAGTGCTACTCAACCTATCAGCCAGTGCATTGTATAATACACACTGCATTCTACAGAGTTTTAGAGTTGTCAACCCACTTTTTCCATTAAATGAAATATTTTAAAAATTAGTATTGTAGGAAATTTATCAATACATCCATGTCTACAAGGATTTTTCATTTGGTTGAATCGAGCAAAGTGCAGCTTTGACAATGTCACTGTTGTGTCCTTTAACAATTAAGATGTCCGAAAACCGGTTTGCTCAATGGGTCTGCATTTCTTCTTAATTTCTTGCTTAATCCATGTATAAAAGAATTTTTCCAGTTGCTTAAGTATGGACAATGTGGCGTTTGATGATACGTCGACTTGTGTTAGTGGATTTGTTGGGATTTTCATGAGGCCCAAAACTGGGGGATCAAAATTTTTTATTCATATTGATTTTATTATTAATTCTTATGTAGTTAGATGCATAAGATAAGAAAAAAACAATTGCAATCATATTCGTGCAAGATATATGCCTTAAATAAGACATGGAAGATAGCGGTTTTAAACCCTCATAGTAATAGAAGCCTCAAAAATGCCAATTTCCAAAACTTTTTATTCATATTCATTTTATTATTGATTCTAATGTAGTTAGATGAGTAAGAAAAGAAAAAAAAACAATAGCAATCCTTTTCATGCAAGATATATGCCTTAAATCAGACATCGAAGATAGTGGTTTTAGCCCCTAGTAGTAAGAGAAGCCTCAAAAATACCATTTTCCAAAATTTTTTATTTTTGGATTTTATTATTGATTCTTATGTGGTTTGATGGGTAAGAAAAGAAAAAAAACAATTGCAATCATTTTTTGCAAGATATAAGCCTTAAATCAGACATCGAAGATCGAGGTTTTAGCCCCTACTAGTAATAGAAACCTCAAAAATGGTATTTTCCAAAATTTTTATTCATATTGATTTTATTATTGATTCTAATGTAGTTTGATACATGAGAAAATAAAAAAAAACAATTGCAATCTTTTAGTGCAAGTATTAAATTGTGCAGAATTTGTCGACTCATGCCTGTCTTGAGGGATTTCAAATTTGGCTTAATAGAGCAAAGTAAAGCATCGACCATGTCGCTGCTGTGCCCTTTCAAAGTTTACAGTGTCCGAAAACCGGTTTGCTCGATAAGATTGCATTTGAACTTTGCCCCTCTATGGAGCCCTCATAAAATAGATATGAGATTGAGCGGAATTTCTTGCTTAATCCATGTATGAAAGAATTATTTAAGTAGATTGAGTAGGGAGAGAAGGCCTCAGATGATACGGTAACTTGGGTTAGTAGAATTGTGGGATTTTTCATGCGGACCGTAACTGGGTGATCACACATTTTCACTACTTAACTTTTATCCAGTAAGTGAAATAACTTCAATTTTTGATATTAAATTGGGCTGAATGTCTCGACACAGGCCTGTCTAGAATGATTTTAAAATAGGTTTAATAGACACGATACAGCAACGACCATGTAGATGCTGTGGCCTTTGATAACTGACAGTGTTCGGAAACCGGTTTGCTCGATAAGATTGCAATACAAATTTTTCCCATCTAAGGAACCCTCATAAAATAGATATCACATTGTGTGGAATTTCCTGCTTAATGCAGGAGTCAAAGAATTATTTCAGTCACTTCTGTAGGGAGGGAGTGATGTTCGAGGATACGGGACCTTGTGTTATTGAATTTGTTGGAATTTTCATGCGGACCAAAAACTGGGGGATCTCTCACCATATCCCTGCTTTATAAATTTTTTCCAGCAGATGAAATCTCTTCAAAATTGGTATTAAATTGTGCGAAATCTCTCACTCTGTCGATGTCTACAAGCATTTTTCATTTGCTTTTATAGTGCAAAGTGTAGCTTCGAGTGTGTCGCTGCTGTCACCGTGGGCAATTTACAGTGTCCGAAAAGCGGTTTGCTCAAGGAGATCCCATTTCAAGTTTTTCCTCTCGAGGGGATCCTCATGAAATAGATATCAGATTGTGAGGAATTTCCTGCTTAATCAATGAGTCAAAGAATTATTTCAGTCCCTTGTGTAGGGAGGGAGTGACGTTCAACGATACGGGACCTCATGTAGTGAATTTGTCGGAATTTTGAAGTGGACCAAAACTGGGGGATCCCTCACCATTTCCCTGCTTTATAACTTTTTTCCAGCAGATGAAATCTCTTCAAAATTGGTATTAAATTGTGCAAAATCTCTCACTCTGTCCATGTCTACAAGAATTTGTCAGCAGCTTTTACAGTGCAAAGTCTAGCTTTGATCGTGTCAACGCTGGCAATTTACGGTGTCCGAAAAGCGGTTTGCTCGAAGAGATCGCATTTCAACTTTTTCCACTCTAGGGCACCCTCATGAAATTGATATCAGATTGTGAGGAATTTCCTGCTTAATCCATGAGTCAAAGAAATATTTCCGTCGATTGCGTAGGGATGGAGTGACGTTCGACGATATGGTTCCTCGTGTTAGTGAATTTGTTGAAATTTTGATGCGGACCAAAACTAGGGGATCCCTCACAATTTCCCTGCTTTATAACTTTTTTTCCAGCAGATGAAATCTCTTCAAACTTGGTATTAAATTGTGCGAAGTCTCTGACTCAGTCCATACCAACAAGCATTTCTAAGTAGCTTTTACAGGCCAAAGTCTAGCTTCGAACTTGCCGCAGCTGTCACCGCTGGCAATTTACGGTGTCCGAAAAGCGGTTTTCTCGAAGAGATCAGATTTCAACTTTCTCCACTCTTGGGCACCCTCATGAAATTGATATCAAATTATGAGGAATTTCTTGCTTAATCCATGAGTCAAATAATTATTTAAGTCGATTGCGTGGGGAGAGAGTGAACTTCAACGATTCGGGACCTACCGTTAGTGAATTTGTTGGAAGCGGACCAAAACTGGGGGGCCACGCCCAATACATTGCATTATAAATTTTTTCCAGTAGCTGGAATCTCTTCCAAATTGGTATCAAATTCTGCGGAATCTCTCACTCTGTGCATGGCTACAAGCATTTTTCATTCACTTTCATGCGGCAAACTGCAGGTTCGACCATGTCACTGCTGTCACCGTTGGCACTTTACGGTTTCCGAAAAGCGGTTTGCTCGAAGTGATCGTATTTCTACTTTTTCCTCTCTAGGGGATCCTCATGAAATAGACGTCAGATTGTGTGAAATTTCCTGCTGACTCCATCAGTCAAATGTTTATTTCAGTCGCTTGTGTGGGGAGGGAGTGACCTTCGACGATTCGGGACCTAGCGTTAGTGAATTTGTTGGAATTTTCATGCGCACCAAAACTGTGGGGCCTCCCCCAATTCATTGCTTTATAAATTTTTCCAGTAGTTGGAATCTCCTCCAAATTGGTATCAAATTGTCTGGAATCACTCACTCTGTGCATGGCTACAAGCATTTTTCGTTCGCTTTCATGCGGCATACTGCAGCTTCGAACATGTCACTGCTGTCACCGTTGGCACTTTACGGTGTCCGAAAAGCGGTTTGCTCGAAGAGATCGAATTTCTATTTTTTCCTCTCTAGGGGATCCTCATGATATAGATGTCAGATTGTGTGGAATTTCCTGCTGACTCCATCAGTCAAATGTTTATTTCAGTCGCTTCTGTGGGGAGGGACTGACCTTCGACGATTCGAGACCTAGCGTTAGTGACTTTCTTGAAATTTTCATGCGCACCAAACCTAAGGGGGCGTCCCCCAATTCATTGCTTTATAAATTTTTTCCAGTAGCTGGATTCTCTTCCTAATTGTTATCAAATTGTGTGGAATCTCTCACTCTGTGCATGGCTACAAGCATTTTTCGTTCGCTTTCATGCGGCAAACTGGAGTTTCGAACATGTCACTTCTGTCACCGTTGTCACTTTACGGTGTCCGAAAAGATAACGGTATGAATTTGAAGGCAAAATATTTTTTTGCAGATCTTAGATTAGGTCTTTCCCTGTCCATAATGCTAAATTAAGGAAGTAAAATAGAAATAGTAATAGGAAACAGAAGTGAAATGTACAGTGATCACCCATTTTCTGCCCACAATATTTTTCATGGAAATCCCAATCATATGAGTCGAGTCCATGAATGCTACGATCACGGTATGAATTTGAAGGCAAAATATTTTTTTGCAGATCTTAGATTAATCTTCCCTGTCCATAATGCTAAATTAAGGAAGTAAAATGGAAATATAAATAGGAAACAGAAGAGAAATATACAGTGATCACCCATTTTGTGCCCACTTATTTTGTCATGGAAATCCCAGTCATATGAGTCGAGTCCATGCATGCTACGATCACGGTATGAATTTGAAGGCAAATTTTTTTTAGCAGATCTTAGGTTACGTCTTTCCCTGTCCATAATGCTAAATTGAGGAAGTAAAATAGAAATATAAATAGGAAGCAGAAGAGAAATGTACAGTAATCACCAATTTTCTGCCCACAATCTTTTCCATGGAAATTCCAGTCATATGAGTCGAGTCCATGCATTCTACGATGACGGTATGAATTTGAAAGCAAAATATTTTTTTGCAAATTTTTGATTAGGTCTTTCCCTGTCCATAATGCAAAATTGAGGAAGTTAAATAGAAATACTAATAGGAAACAGAAGAGAAATATACAGTGATCACCCATTTTGTGCCCACAATCTTTTTCATGGAAATCCCAGTCATACGAGTCGAGTCCATGCATGCTACGATCACTGTATGAATTTGAAGACAAAATATTTTTTTGCATATTTTAGATTGTTTATCCCTGTCCATAATGCAAAATTGAGGAAGTAAAATAGAAATAGAAATAGGAAACAGAAGAGAAATGTACAGTAATCACCCATTTTCTGCCCACAATATTTTTCATGGAATCCCAGTCATACGAGTCGACTCCATGCATGCTACGATCACGATATGAATTTGAAGGCAAAATAAATTTTGCAGATCTTAGATTAGGTCATTCCCTGTCTATAATGCTAAATTAAAGAAGTAAAATATAAATAGGAAACAGAAGAGAAATGTACAGTGATCACCCATTCTCTGCTCACAGTCTTTTTCATGGAAATCCCAGTCATATGTGTCGACTCCATGCATGCTAAGATCACGGTATGAATTTGAAGGCAAAATATTTTTTTGAAGGTCTTAGATTAGGTCTTTCCCTGTCCATAATGCTACATTGAGGAAGTAAAATAGAAATATAAATAGGAAATGGAAGAGAAATATACAGTGATCACCCATTTTCTGCCCACAATCTTTTTCATGGAAATCCCAGAGATATGAGTCGAGTCCATGCATGCTACGATCACGGTATGAATTTGAAGGCAAAATATTTTTTTGCAGACCATAGATTAGGTATTTGCCTGTCCATAATGCTAAATTAAGTAAGTAAAATATAAATGTAAATAGGAAACAGAAGAGGAATATACAGTGATCACCCATTTTGTGCCCACTATCTTTATCATTGAAATCCCAGTCATATGAGTCGAGTCCATGCATACTAAGATCACCGTATGAATTTGAAGGCAAAATATTTTTTTGCAGATTTTAGATTAGGTCTTTCCCTGCCCATAATGATAAATTAAGGAAGTAAAATAGATATATAAATAGGAAGCAGAAGAGAAATGTACAGTGGTCACCCATTTTCTGCCCACAATCTTTTTCATGGAAATCCCAGTCATATGAGTCGAGTCCATGCATGCTACGCTCACGGTATGAATTTGAAGGCAAAATATTTTTTTGCAGATCTTAGATAAGGTCTTTCCCTGTCCATAATGCTAAATTAAGGACGTAAAATAGAAATATGAATAGGAAACAGAAGAGAAATGTACAGTGATCACCCAGTTTCTGCCCACAAACTTTTTCATGGAAATCCCAGTCATATGAGTCGAGTCCATGCATACTACGATCACGGTATGAATTTGAAGGGAAAATATTTTTTTGCAGATCTTAGATTAGGTCTTTCCCTGTCCATAATGCTAAATTAAGGAAATAAAATATAAATATAAATAGGAAACAGAAGAGACATCTACAGTGATCACCCATTTTCTGCCCACAATCTTTTTCATGGAAATCCCAGTCATATGAATCAAGTCCATGCATGCTACGATCACGGTATGAATTTGAAGGGAAAATATTTTTTTGCAGATCTTAGATTTGGTCTTTCCCTGTCCATAATGCTAAATTGAGGAGGTAAAATAGAAATATAAATAGGAAACAGAAGAGAAATGTACAGTGATCACACATTTCCTGCCCACAATCTTTTTCATGGAAATCCCAGTCATATGAGTCGAGTCCATGCATGCTACGAACATGGTATGTAGTTGAAAGCAAAATATTTTTGTGCAGAGCTTAGATTAGGTCTTTCCCTGTCCATAATGCTAAATAAAGGAGGTTAAATAGAAATATGAATAGGAAACAGAAGAGAAATGTACAGTGATCACCCATTTTCTGCTGACAATCTTTTTCATGGAAATCCCAGTCATATGAGTCGAGTCCATGCATGCGACGGTCACGGTATGAATTTGAAGGCAAAATATTTTTGTGCAGATTTTAGATTAGGTCTTTCCCTGTACATAATGCTAAATTGAGGAGGTAAAATAGAAATATAAATAGGAAACAGAAGAGAAATATACAGTGATCACCCATTTTCCGCCCACAAACTTTTTCATGGAAATTCTAGTCATATGAGTCGAGTCCATGCATGCTACGATCACGGTATGAATTTGAAGGCAAAATATTTTTGTCCAAATCTTAGATTAAGTCTTTCCCTGTCCATAATGCTAAATTGAGGAGGTAAAATAGAAATATAAATAGGAAACAGAAGAGAAATGTACAGTGATCACCCATTTTCGGCCCACAATCTTTTTCATGGAAATCCCAGTCATATGAGTCGAGTCCATGCATGCTACGATCACGGTATGAATTTGAAGGCAAAATATTTTTGTGCAGATCTTAGATTATGTCTTTCCCTGACCATAATGCTAAATTGAGGAGGTAAAATAGAAATATAAATAGGAAACAGAAGATAAATGTACAGTGATCACCCATTTTCGGCCCACAATCTTTTTCATGGAAATCCCAGTCATATGTGTCGAGTCCATGCATGCTACGATCACGGTATGAATTTGAAGGCAAAATATTTTTTTACAGATCTTAGATTAGGTCGTTCCCTGTCCATAATGCTAAATTGAGGAGTTAAAATAGAAATATAAATAGGAAATAGAAGAGAAATGTACAGTGATCACCCATTTTCGGCCCACAATCTTTTTCATGGAAATCCCAGTCATATGAGTCGAGTCCATGCATGCTACGATCACGGTAAGAAATTGAATGCAAAATATTTTTGTGCAGATTTTAGATTAGGTCTCTCCCTGTCCATAATGTTAAATTGAGGAGGTAAAAAATAAATATAAATAGGTAACAGAAGAGAAATGTACAGTGATCACCCATTTTCTGCCCACAATCTTTTTCATGGAAATCCCAGTCATATGAGTCGAGTCCATGCAAGCTACATTAACGGTTTGAATTTGAAGGCAAAATATTTGTGTGCCGATCTTAGATTAGGTCTTTCCCTGTCCATAATGCTAAATTGAGGAGTTAAAATATAAATAGAAATAGGAAACAGAAGAGAAATGTACAGTGATCACCCATTTTGTGCCCACAATCTTTTTCATGGAATTCCCAGTCATATGAGTCGAGTCCATGCAAGCTACGATCACGGTATGAATTTGAAGGCAAAATATTTTTTGCAGATCTTAGATTAGGTCTTTCCCTGTCCATAATGCTAAATTGAGGAGTTAAAATAGAAATATAAATAGGAAACAGAAGAGAAATATACAGTGATCACCCATTTTCGGCCCACAATCTTTTTCATGGATATCGCAGTCATATGAGTCGAGTCCATGCATGCTACAATCACGGTATGAATTTGAAGGCAAAATATTTTTGTGCAGATTTTAGATTAGGTCTTTCCCTGTCCATAATGCTAAATGAAGGAAGTCAAATATAAATATAAATAGGAAACAGAAGAGAAATGTACAGTGATCACCCATTTTCTGCCCATAATCTTTTTCATGGAAATCCCAGTCATATCAGTCTAGTCCATGCATGCTACGATCACGGTATGAATTTGAAGGCAAAATATTTTTTTACAGATCTTAGATTAGGTCGTTCCCTGTCCATAATGCTAAATTGAGGAGTTAAAATAGAAATATAAATAGGAAATAGAAGAGAAATGTACAGTGATCACCCATTTTCGGCCCACAATCTTTTTCATGGAAATCCCAGTCATATGAGTCGAGTCCATGCATGCTACGATCACGGTAAGAAATTGAATGCAAAATATTTTTGTGCAGATTTTAGATTAGGTCTCTCCCTGTCCATAATGTTAAATTGAGGAGGTAAAAAATAAATATAAATAGGTAACAGAAGAGAAATGTACAGTGATCACCCATTTTCTGCCCACAATCTTTTTCATGGAAATCCCAGTCATATGAGTCGAGTCCATGCAAGCTACATTAACGGTTTGAATTTGAAGGCAAAATATTTTTGTGCCGATCTTAGATTAGGTCTTTCCCTGTCCATAATGCTAAATTGAGGAGTTAAAATATAAATAGAAATAGGAAACAGAAGAGAAATGTACAGTGATCACCCATTTTGTGCCCACAATCTTTTTCATGGAATTCCCAGTCATATGAGTCGAGTCCATGCAAGCTACGATCACGGTATGAATTTGAAGGCAAAATATTTTTTGCAGATCTTAGATTAGGTCTTTCCCTGTCCATAATGCTAAATTGAGGAGTTAAAATAGAAATATAAATAGGAAACAGAAGAGAAATATACAGTGATCACCCATTTTCGGCCCACAATCTTTTTCATGGATATCGCAGTCATATGAGTCGAGTCCATGCATGCTACAATCACGGTATGAATTTGAAGGCAAAATATTTTTGTGCAGATTTTAGATTAGGTCTTTCCCTGTCCATAATGCTAAATGAAGGAAGTCAAATATAAATATAAATAGGAAACAGAAGAGAAATGTACAGTGATCACCCATTTTCTGCCCATAATCTTTTTCATGGAAATCCCAGTCATATCAGTCTAGTCCATGCATGCTACGATCACGGTATGAATTTGAAGGCAAAATATTTTTTTGCAGAACTTAGATTAGGTCTTTCCCTGTCCATAATGCTAAATTGAAGATCTAATATAGAAATATAAATAAGAAACAGAAGAGAAATGTGCAGTGATCACGGGTTTTCGGCGACACAATCTTTTTCATGGAATTCCCAGTCATATGAGTCGAGTCCATGCATGCTACGATCACGGTATGAATTTGAAGGCAAAATATTTTTGTGCAGAGCTTAGATTAGTTCTTTCCCTGTCCCTAATGCTAAATTGAGGAGGTAAAATAGAAATAGAAATAGGAAACAGAAGAGAAATGTACAGTGATAACCCATTTTCTGCCCACAATCTTTTTTAAGGAAATCCCAGTCATATGAGTCGAGTCCATGCTTGCTACGATCACGGTATGAATTTCAAGGCAAAATATTCTTTTTGCCGAGCTTAGATTAGGTCTTTCACTGTCCATAATGCTAAATTGAGGAGGTAAAATAGAAATATAAATAGGAAACAGAAGAGAAATGTACAGTGATCACCCATTTTCAGACCACAATCTTTTTCATGGAAATCCGAGTCATATGAGTCGAGTCGATGCATGCTAAGATCACGGTATGAATTTGAAGGCAAAATATTTTTGTGCATATTTTAGATTATGTCTTTCCCTGTCCACAATGCTAAATTGAGGAGGTAAAATATAAATATAAATAGGAAACAGAAGAGAAATGTACAGTGATCACCCATTTTCGGCCCACAATCTTTTTCATTGAAATCCCAGTCATATGCGTCGAGTCCATGCATGCTACGATCACCGTATGAATTTGAAGGCAAAATATATTTTTGCAGATCTTAGATTAGGTCTTTCACTGTCCATAATGCTAAATTGAGGAGGTAAAATATAAATATAAATAGGAAACAGAAGAGAAATGTACAGTGATCACACATTTTCGGCCCACAATCTTTTTCATGGAAATCCCAGTCATATGAGTCGAGTCCATGCATGCTACATTCACGGTATGAATTTGAAATGAAAATATTTTTGTGCAGATTTTAGATTAGGTCTTTCCCTTTTCATAATGCTATATTCAGGAGGTAAAATAGAAATATGAATAGGAAAAAGAAGAGAAATGTACAGTGATCACCCATTTTCGGCCCACAATCTTTTTCATGGAAATCCCAGTCATATGAGTCTAGTCCATGCCTGCTACGTTCACGGTATGAATTTGAAAGGAAAATATTTTTGTTCAGATGTTAGATTAGGTCTTTCCCTGAACATAATGCTAAATTGAGGAGGTAAAATATAAATATAAATAGGAAATAGAAGAGAAATGTACAGTGATCACTCATTTTCGGCCCACAATCTTTTTCATGGAAATCCCAGTCATATGAGTCGAGTCCATGCATGCTACAATCACGGTATGAATTTGAAGGCAAAATATTTTTGTGCAGATTTTAGATTAGGTCTTATCGTGTCCATAATGCTAAATTGAGGAGGTAAAATAGAAATATAAATTGGAAACTGAAGAGATATGTACAGTGATCACCCATTTTCGGCTCACAATCTTTTTCATGGAAATCCCAGTTATATGAGTCAAGTCCATGCATGCTACGATCACGGTATGAATTTGAAGGGAAAATATTTTTGTGCAGAGCTTGCATTAGGTCTTTCCCTGTCCATAATGCTAAATTAAGGAGGTAAAATAGAAATATAAATAGGAAACAGAAGAGAAATGTACAGTGATCACCCATTTTCGGCCCACAATCTTTTTCATTGAAATCCCAGTCATATGAGTCGTGTCCACGCATGCTACGATCACGGTATGAATTTGAAGGCAAAATATTTTTGTGCAGATTTTAGATTAGATCTTACCGTGTCCATAATGCTAAATTGAGGAGGTAAAATAGAAATATATATTGGAAACTGAAGAGATATGTACAGTGATCACCCATTTTCGGCCCACAATCTTTTTCATGGAAATCCCAGTCATATGAGTCAAGTCCATGCATGCTACGATCAAGGTATGAATTTGATGGCAAAATATTTTAGTGCAGATCTTAGATTAGGTCTTTCCCTGTCCATAATGCTAAACTGAAGAAGTAAAATAGAAATAAAAATAGGAAACAGAAGAGAAATGTACAGTGATCACCCATTTTCTGCCCACAATCTTTTTCATGGAAATCCCAGTCATATGAGTCGAGTTCATGCATGCTACGATCACGGTATGAATTTGAAGGCAAAATATTTTTTTGCAGAGCTTAGATTAGGTCTTTCCCTGTCCATAATGCTAAATTGAGGAAGTAAAATATAAATATAAATAGGAAACAGAAGAGAAATGTACAGTGATCACCCTTTGTCTGCCCACAATATTTTTCATGGAAATCCCAGTCATATGAGTCGAGTCCATGCACGCTACGATCACGGTATGAATTTGAAGGCAAAATACTTTTTTGCAGAGCTTAGATTAAGTCTCTCACTGTCCATAATGCTTAATTAAGGAAGTAAATTTTAAATAGGAAACAGAAGAGAAATGTACAGTGATCACCCATTTTCTGCCCACAATCTTTTTCATGGAAATCCCAGTCATATGAGTCGAGTCCATGCATGCTACGATCACGGTATGAATTTGAAGGCAAAATATTTTAGTGCAGATCTTAGATTAGGTCTTTCCCTGTCCATAATGCTAAATTGAGGAAGTAAAATATAAATATAAATAGGAAACAGAAGAGAAATGTACAGTGATCACCCATTTTGTGCCCACAATCTATTTCATGGAAATCCCAGTCATATGAGTCGAGTCCATGCATGCTATGATCACGGTATGAATTTGATGGCAAAATATTTTTTTGCAGAGCTTAGATTAGTTCTTTCCCTGTCCATAATGCTAAATTGAGGAAGTAAAATATAAATATGAATAGGAAACAGAAGAGAAATGTACAGTGATCACCCATTTTCTGCCCACAATCTTTTTCATGGAAATCCCAGTCATATGACTCGAGTCCTGGGATGCTACGATCACGGTATGAATTTGAAGGCAAAATATTTTTTTGCAGATCTTAGATTAGGTCTTTCCCTGTCCATAATGCTAAATTGAGGAAGTAAAATAGAAATAGTAATGGCAAACAGAAGAGAAATGTACAGTGATCACCCATTTTCTGCCTACAATCGTTTTCATGGAAATCCCAGTCATATGAGTCGAGTCCATGCATGCTACGATCACGGTATGAATTTGATGGCAAAATATTTTTTTGCAGGTCTTAGATTACGTCTTTCCCTGTCCATAATGCTAAATTGAGGAAGTAAAATAGAAATAGTAATTGGAAACAGAAGAGAAATGTACAGTGATCACCCATTTTCGGCCCGCAATCTTTTTCATGGAAATCCCAGTCATATGAGTCGAGTCCATGCATGCTACGATCACGGTATGAATTTGAAGGCAAAATGTTTTTTTGCTGATCTTAGATTAGGTCTTTCCCTGTCCATAATGCTAAATTGAGGAGGTAAATTAGAAATATAAATAGGAAACACAAGAGAAATGTACAGTGATCACCCATTTTCTGCCCACAATCTTGTTCATGGAAATCCCAGTCATATGAGTCGAGTCCATGCATGCTACGATCACGGTATGAATTTGAAGGCAAAATATTTTTTTACAGTTCTTAGATTAAGTCTTTCCCTGTCCATAATGCTAAATTGAGGAAGTAAAATAGAAATATAAATAGGAAACAGAAGAGAAATATACAGTGATCACCCATTTTGTGCCCACAATCTTTTTCATGGAAATCCCAGTCATATGAGTCGAGTCCATGCATGCTACGATCACGGTATGAATTTGAAGGCAAAATATTTTTTTGCAGATCTTAGATTACGTCTTTCCCTGTCCATAATGCTAAATTGAGGAAGTAAAATAGAAATAGTAATGGGAAACAGAAGAGAAATATACAGTGATCACCCATTTTGTGCCCACAATCTTTTTCAGTGAAATCCCAGTCATATAAGCCGTGTCCATGCATGCTACGATCACGGTATGAATTTGAAGGCAAAATATTTTCTGCAGATATTAGATTAGATCTTTCCCTGTCCATAATGCTAAATTGAGGAAGTAAAATAGAAATAGTAAACCGAAGAGAAATGTACAGTGATCACCCATTTTCTGCCCACAATCTTTTTCATGGAAATCCCAGTCATATGAGTCGAGTCCATGCATGCTACGATCACGGTATGAATTTGAAGGCAAAATATTTTTTTGCAGAACTTAGATTAGGTCTTTCCCTGTCCATAATGCTAAATTGAGGAGGTAAAATAGAAATATAAATAGGAAACAGAAGTGAAACCTACAGTGATTACCCATTTTCTGCCCACAATCTTTTTCATGGAAATCCCAGTCATATGTGTCAAGTCCATACCTGCTACGATCACGGTAAGAATTTGAAGGCAAAATATTTTTTTGCAGACCTTAGATTAGGTCTTTCCCTGTCCATAATGCTAAATTGAGGAGGTAAAATATAAATATAAATAGAAAACAAGAGAAATGTACAGTGATCACCCATTTTCGGCCCACAATCTTTTTCATGGAAATCCCAGTCATATGAGTCGAGTCCATGCATGCTACGATCACGGTATGAATTTGAAGGCAAAATATTTTTTTGCTGATCTTAGATTAGGTCTTTCCCTGTCCATAATGCTAAATTGAGGAGGTAAATTAGAAATATAAATAGGAAACAGAAGTGAAATGTACAGTGATCACCCATTTTCTGCCCACAATCTTTTTCATGGAAATCCCAGTCATAGGAGTCGAGTCCATGCATGCTACGATCACGGTATGAATTTGAAGGCAAAATATTTTTTTGCAGACCTTAGATTAGGTCTTTCCCTGTCCATAATGCTAAATTAAGGAAGTAAAATATAAATATAAATAGGAAACAGAAGAGAAATGTACAGTGATCACCCATTTTGTGCCCACAAACTTTTTCATGGAAATCCCAGTCATATGAGTCGAGTCCATGCATGCTACGATCACGCTATGAATTTGAAGGCAAAATATTTTTTTGCAGATCTTAGATTAGGTCTTTCCCTGTCCATAATGCTAAATGAAGGAAGTAAAATAGAAATATTAATGGGAAACAGAAGAGAAATGTACAGTGATCACACATTTTCTGCCCACAATCTTTTTCATGGAAAACCCAGTCATATGCGTCGAGTCAATGCATGCTACGATCACGGTATGAATTTGACGGCAAAATATTTTTTTGCAGATCTTAGGTCTTTCCCAGTCCATAATGCTAAATTGAGGAAGTAAAATAGAAATATTAATGGGAAACAGAAGAGAAATGTACAGTGATCACCAATTTTGTGCCCACAATCTTTTTTATGGAAATCGCAGTCATATGAGACGAGTCCATGCATGCTACGATCACGGTATGAATTTGAAGGCAAAATATTTTTTTGCAGTTCTTAGATTAGGCCTTTCCCTGTCCATAATGCTAAATTGAGGAAGTAAAATAGAAATAGTAATGGGAAACAGAAGAGAAATGTACAGTGATCACCCATTTTCTGCCCACAATCTTTTTTATGGAAATCCCAGTCATATGAGTCGAGTCCATGCATGCTACGATCACGGTATGAATTTGAAGGCAAAATATTTTTTTGGAGAACTTAGATTAGGTCTTTCCCTGTCCATAATGCTAAATTGAGGAGGTAAAATAGAAATATAAATAGGAAACAGAAGAGAAACGTACAGTGATTACCCATTTTCTGCCCACAATCTTTTTCATGGAAATCCCAGTCATATGTGTCAAGTCCATACCTGCTACGATCACGGTAAGAATTTGAAGGCAAAATATTTTTTTGCAGACCTTAGATTAGGTCTTTCCCTGTCCATAATGCTAAATTGAGGAGGTAAAATATAAATATAAATAGAAAACAAGAGAAATGTACAGTGATCACCCATTTTCGGCCCACAATCTTTTTCATGGAAATCCCAGTCATATGAGTCGAGTCCATGCATGCTACGATCACGGTATGAATTTGAATGCAAAATATTTTTTTGCTGGTCTTAGATTAGGACTTTCCCTGTCCATAATGCTAAATTAAGGAAGTAAAATATAATTATAAATAGGAAACAGAAGAGAAATGTTCAGTGATCACCCATTTTCTGCCCAAAATCTTTTTCATGGAAATCCCAGTCATATGAGTCGAGTCCATGCATGCTACGATCACGGTATGAATTTGAAGGCCAAATATTTTTTTTGCAGATCTTAGATTAGGTCTTTCCCTGTCCATAATAGTAAATTGAGAAGGTAAAATATAAATATAAATAGGAAACAGAAGAGAAATGTACAGTGATCACCCATTTTCTTCCCACAATCTTTTTGATGGAAATCCCAGTCGTATGATTCGAGTCCATGCATGCTACGATCACGGTATGAATTTGAAGGCAAAATATATTTTTGCAGATCTTACATTAGGTCTTTCCCTGTCCATAATGCTAAATTGTGGAAGTAAAATAGAAATATTAATAGAAAACAGAAGAAAAATGTACAGTGATCACCCATTTTCTGCCCACAATCTTTTTCTTGGAAATCCCAGTCATATGAGTCGAGTTCATTCATGCTACGACCACGGTATGCTTTTGAAGGCAAAATATTTTTGTGAAGATTTTAGATTAGGTCTTTCCCTGGCCACAATGCTAAATCAAGGAAGTTAAATATAAATATCAATAGGAAACAGAAAACAAATGTACAGTGATCACCCAATTTCTGCCCACATTCTTTTTCATGGAAATCCCAGTCATATGAGTAGAGTCCATGCATGCTACGATCACGGTATGAATTTGAAGGCAAAATATTTTTTTGCAGATCTTAGATTAGGTCTTTCCCTGTCCATAATGCTAAATTGAGGAGGTAAAATAGAAATATAAATAGAAAACAAGAGAAATGTACAGTGATCACCCATTTTCTGCCCACAATCTTTTTCATGGAAATCCCAGTCATATGAGTCGACTCCATGCATGCTACGATCACGGTATGAATTTGAAGGCAAAATGTTTTTTTGCAGATCTTAGATTAGGTCTTTCCCTGTCCATAATGCTAAATTAAGGAAGTAAAATATAAATATAAATAGGAAACAGAAGAGAAATGCACAGAGATCACCCATTTTCTGCCCACAATCTTTTTCATGGAAATCCCAGTCATATGAGTCGAGTCCATGCATAACTACGATCACGGTATGAATTTGAAGGCAAAATGTTTTTTTGCCGATCTTAGATTAGGCCTTTCCCTGTCCATAATGCTAAATGAAGGAAGTAAAATATAAATATAAATAAGAAACGGGAGAGAAATGCAAAGATATCACCCATTTTCTGCCCACAATCTTTTTCATGGAAATCCCAGTCATATGAGTCGTGTCCATGCATGCTACGATCACGGTATGAATTTGAAGGCAAAATATTTTTTTGCAGATCTTAGATTAGGTCTTTCCCTGTCCATAATGCTAAATTAAGGAAGTAAAATATAAATATAAATAGGAAACAGAAGAGAAATGCACAGAGATCAACCATTTTCGGCCCACAGTCTTTTTCATCGAAATCCCAGTCATATGTGTCGAGTCCATGCATGCTACGATCACGGTATGAATTTGAAGGCAAAATATTTTTTTGCAGATCTTAGATTACGTCTTTCCCTGTCCATAATGCTAATTTGAGGATGTAAAATATAAATATGAATAGGAAACAGAAGAGAAATGTACAGTGATCACCCATTTTCTGCCCAAAATCGTTTTCATGGATATCCCAGTCATATGAGTCGAGTCCATGCATGCTATGATCACGGTATGAATTTGAAAGCAAAATATTTTTCTACAGATCTTACATTAGGTCTTTCCCTGTCCATAATGCTAAATTGAGGAGGTAAAAGAGAAATGTAAATAGGAAACAGAAGAGAAATGTACAGTGATCAGCCATTTTCGGCCCACAATCTTTTTCATAGAAATCCCAGTCATATGAGTCGAGTCCATGCATGCTACGATCACGGTATGAATTTGAAGGCAAAATATTTTTGTGCAGAGCTTAGATTAGGTCTTTCCCTGGCCATAATGCTAATTTGAGGAAGTAAAATAGAAATATAAATAGGAAGCAGAAGAGAAAGGTCTTGTGATCACCCATTTTCGTCCCACAATCTTTTTCATGGAAATCCCAGTCATATGAGTCGAGTCCATACATGCTACGATCACGGTATGAATTTGAAAGCAAAATATTTTTGTGCAGATCTTAGATTAGGTCTTTCCCTGTCCATAATGCTAAATTGAGGAGGTAAAATATAAATATAAATAGGAAACAGAAGAGAAATGTACAGTGATCACCCATTTTCGGCCCACAATCTTTTTCATGGAAATCCCAGTCATATGAGTCGAGTCCATGCATGCTACGATCACGGTATGAATTTGAAGGCAAAATATTCTTTTGCAGATCTTAGATTAGGTTTTTCTCTGTCTATAATGCTAAATTAAGGAAGTAAAATAGAAATATAAATAGGAAACAGAAGAGAAATGTACAGTGATCACCCATTTTCTTCCCACAATCTTTTTCATGGAAATCCCAGTCATATGAGTCGAGTCCATGCATGCTACGATCACGGTATGAATTTGAAGGCAAAATATTTTTTTGCAGATCTTAGATTAGGTCTTTCCCTGTCCACAATGCTAAATTAAGGAAGTTAAATAGAAATATAAACAGGAAACAGAAGAGAAATGTACAGTAATCACCCATTTTCTGCCCGCAATCTTTTTCATCAAGATCCCAGTCATATGAGTCGAGTCCATGCATGCTACGATCACGGTATGAATTTGAAGGCAAAATATTTTTTTGCAGATCTTAGATTAGGTCTTTCCCTGTCCATAATGCTAAATTAAGGAAGTAAAATATAAATATAAATAGGAAACAGAAGAGAAATTCACAGAGATCACACATTTTCTGCCCACAAACTTTTTCATGGAAATCCCAGTCATATGAGTCGAGTCCATGCATGCTACGATCACGGTATGAATTTGAAGGCAAAATATCTTTTTGCAGATCTTAGATTAGATCTTTCCCTGTCGACAATGCTAAATTAAGGAAGTAAAATATAAATATAAATAAGAAATAGAAGAGAAATGTACAGTGATCACCCATTTTCTGCCCACAATCTTTTTCATGGAAATCCCAGTCATATGAGTCGAGTCCATGCATGCTACGATCATGGTATGAATTTGAAGGCAAAATATTTTTTTGCAGATCTTAGATTAGATCTTTCCCTGTTCATAATGCTAAATTAAGGAAGTAAAATATAAATATAAATAGGAAACAGAAGAGAAATGTACAGTGATCACCCATTTTCTGCCCACAATCTTTTTCATGGAAATCCCAGTCATATGAGTCGAGTCCATGCATGCTACGATCACGGTATGAATTTGAAGGCAAAACATTTTTTTGCAGATTTTAGTTTAGGTCTTTCCCTGTCCATAATGCTACATTGAGGAAGTAAAATATAAATATAAATAGGAAACAGAAGAGAAATGTACAGTGATCACCCATTTTCTGCCCACAATCTTTTTCATGGAAATCCCAGTCATATGAGTCGAGTCAATGCATGCTACGATCACGGTATGAATTTGAAAGCGAAATATTTTTTTGCAGAACTTAGATTAGGTCTTTCCCTGTCCATGAATCTAAATTGAGGATGTAAAATATAAATATAAATAGGAAACAGAAGAGAAATGTACAGTGATCACCCTTTCTCAGCCCACAATCTTTTACATGGAAATCCCAGTTATATGAGTCGAGTCAATGCATGCTATGATCACAGTATGAATTTGAAAGCAAAATATTTTTGTGCAGATTTTAGATTACGTCTTTCCCTGTCCATAATGCTAAATTGAGGAGGTAAAATATAAATATAAATAGGAAACAGAAGAGAAATATACAGTGACCACCCATTTTCGCCCCATAATCTTTTTCATAGAAATCCCAGTCATATGAGTCGAGTCCATGCATGCTACGATCACGGTATGAATTTGAAGGCAAAATATTTTTGTGCAGAGCTTAGATTAGGTCTTTCCCTGTCCATAATGCTAAATTGAGGAGGTAAAATATAAATATAAATAGGAAACAGAAGAGAAATGTACAGTGATCACCCATTTTCGGCCGACAATCTTTTTCATGGAAATCCCAATCATATGAGTCGAGTCCATGCATGCTACGATCACGGTATGAATTTGAAGGCAAAATATTTTTGTGCAGATCTTAGATTAGTTCTTTCCCTGTCCATAATGCTAAATTGAGGAGGTAAAATATAAATAGGAAACAGAAGAGAAATGTACAGTGATCACCCATTTGCTGCCCACAAACTTTTTCATGGAAATACCAGTCATATGAGTCGAGTCCATACATGCTACGATCACGGTATGAATTTGAAAGCAAAATATTTTTGTGCAGATCTTAGATTAGGTATTTCCCTGTCTATAATGCTAAATTGAGGAGGTAAAATAGAAATATAAAAAGGAAACAGAAGTGAAATGTACAGTGATCACCCATTTTCGGCCCACAATCTTTTTCATGGAAATACCAGTCATATGAGTCGAGTCCATGCATGCTACGATCACGGTATGAATTTGAAAGCACAATATTTATGTGCAAATCTTAGATTATGTCATTCCCTGTCTATAATGCTAAATTGAGGTGGTAAAATAGTAATATAAAAAGGAAACAGAAGTGAAATATACAGTGATCACGCATTTTCGGTCCACAATCTTTTTCATGGAAATCCCAGTCATATGAGTCGAGTCCATGCATGCTACGATCACGGTAAGAATTTGATGGCAAAATATTTTTGTGCAGAGCTTACATTAGGTCTTTCACTGGCCATAATGCTAAATTGAGGAGGTAAAATAGAAATATAAATAGAATACAGAAGTGAAATGTACAGTGATCACCCATTTTCGGCCCACTATCTTTTTTATGGAAATCCCAGTCATATGAGTCGAGTTCATTCATGCTACGATCACGGTATGAATTTGAAGGCAAAATATTTTTTTGCAGGGCTTAGATTAGGTCTTTCACTGTCCATAATGCTAAATTAAGGAAGTAAAATATAAATAGGAAACAGAAGAGAAGTGTACAGTGATCACCCATTATCTGCCCACAATCTTTTTCATGGAAATCCCAGTCATATCAGTCGAGTCCATGCATGCTGCGATCACGGAATGAATTTGAAGGCAAAATATTTTTTTGCAGAGCTTAGATTAGGTCTTTCCCTGTCCATAATGCTAAATTGAGGAAGTAAAATATAAATATAAATAGGAAACAGAAGAGAAATGTACAGTGATCACCCATTTTCTGCCCACAGTCTTTTTCATGGAAATCCCAGTCATATGAGTCGAGTCCATGCATGCTACGATCACGGGATGAATTTGATGGCAAAATATTTTTTAGCAGATCTTAGATTTGGTCATTCCCTGTCCATAATGCTAAATTGAGGAAGTAAAATAGAAAAATAAATAGGCAACAGAAGAGAAATGTACAGTGATCACCCATTTTCTGCCCACAATCTTTTTCATGGAAATCTCAGTCATATGAGTCGCGTCCATGCATGCTACGATCACGGTATGAATTTGATGGCAAAATATTTTTTTGCAGATCTTAGATTAGGTCATTCCCTGTCCATAATGCTAAATTGAGGAAGTAAAATAGAAAAACAAATAGGAAACAGAAGAGAAATGTACAGTGATCACCCATTTTCTGCCCACAATCTTTTTCATGGAAATCCCAGTCATATGAGTCGAGTCCATGCATGCTAAGATCACGGAATGAATTTGAAGGCAAAATATTTTTTTGCAGAGCTTAGATTAGGTCTTTCCCTGTCCATAATGCTAAATTGAGGAAGTAAAATATAAATATAAATAGGAAACAGAAAAGAAATGTACAGTGATCACCCATTTTCTGCCCACAGTCTTTTTCATGGAAATCCCAGTCATATGAGTCGAGTCCATGCATGCTACGATCACGGTATGAATTTGATGGCAAAATATTTTTTTGCAGATCTTAGATTAGGTCATTCCCTGTCCATAATGCTAAATTGAGGAAGTAAAATAGATATATAAATAGGAAACAGAAGAGAAATATACAGTGATCACCCATTTTCTGCCCACAATATTTTTCATGGAAATCCCAGTCATATGAGTCGAGTCCATGCATGCTACGATCACGGTATGAATTTGAAGGCAAAATATTTTTTTGCAGATCTTAGATTAGGTCTTTCCCTGTCAATAATGCTAAATTGAGGAGGTAAAATATAAATATAAATAGGAAACAGAAGAGAAATGTACAGTGATCACCCATTTTCGGCCCACAACCTTTCTCATGGAAATCCCAGTCATATGAGTCGAGTCCATGCATGCTACGATCACGGTATGAATTTGAAAGCAAAATATTTTTGTGCAGATTTTACATTAGGTCTTTCCCTGTCCATAATGCTAAATTGAGGAGGTAAAATAGAAGTATAAATAGGAAAAAGAAGAGAAATGTACATTGATCACCCATTTTCGGGCCACAATCTTTTTCATGGAAATCCCAGTCATATGAGTCGTGTCCATGTATGCTACGATCACGGTACGAATTTGAAAGCAAAATATTTTTGTGCAAATTTTACATTAGGTCTTTCCCTGTCCATAATGCTAAATTGAGGAAGTAAAATAGAAATATAAATTGGAAACAGAAGAGAAATGTACAGTGATCACCCATTTTCTGCCCACAATGTTTTTCATGGAAATCCCAGTCATATGAGTCGAGTCCATGCATGCTACGATCACGGTATGAATTTGAAGGCAAAATATTTTGTTGCAGATCTTAGATTAGGACTTTCCCTGTCCATAATGCTTAATTAAGGAAGTAAAATACAAATAGGAAACAGAAGAGAAATGTACAGTGATCACCCATTTTGTACCCACAATCTTTTTCATGGAAATCCCAGTCATATGAGTCAAGTCCATGCATGCTACGATCACGGTATGAATTTGAAGGCAAAATATTTTTTGGAGAGCTTAGATTAGGTCTTTCCCTGTCCATAATGCTAAATTGAGGAAGTAAAATATAAATATAAATAAGAAACAGAAAAGAAATGTTCAGTGATCACCCATTTTCTGCCCACAATCTTTTTCATGGAAACACCAGTCATATGAGTCGAGTTCTTGCATGCTACGATCACTGTATGAATTTGAAGGCAAAATATTTTTTTGCAGGCCTTAGATTATGTCTTTCTTTCTCCATAATGCTAAATTGAGGAAGTAAAATTTAAATATAAATAGGAAACAGGCGAGAAATGTACAGTGATCACCCATTTTCTGCCCACAATCTTTTTCATGGAAATCCCAGTCATATGAGTCGAGTCCATGCATGCTACGATCACAGTATGAATTTGAAGGCAAAATATTTTTTTGCAGATCTTAGATTAGGTCTTTCCCTGTCCATAATGCTAAATTAAGGAAGTAAAATATAAATATAAATAGGAAACAGAAGAGAAATGTACAGTGATGACCCATTTTCTGCCCACAATCTTTTTCATGGAAATCCCAGTCATATGAGTCGAGTCCATGCATGCTACGATCACGGTATGAATTTGAAGGCAAAATATTTTTTTGCAGATATTAGATTATGTCTTTCCCTGTCCATAATGCTAAATTAAGGAAGTAAAATATAAATATAAATAGGAAACAGAAGAGAAATGTACAGTGATCACCCATTTTCTGCCGACAATCTTTTTCATGGAAATCCCAGTCATATGAGTCGAGTCCATGGATGCTACGATCACAGTATGAATTTGAAGGCAAAATATTTTTTTGCAGATCTTAGATTAGGTCATTCCCTGTCCATAATGCTAAATTTGGGAAGTAAAATATAAATACAAATAGGAAACAGAAGAGAAATGTACAGTGATCACCCATTTTCTGCCCGCAATCTTTTTCATGGAAATCCCAGCCATGAGTCGAGTCCATGCATGCTACGATCACGGTATGAATTTGATGGCAAAATATTTTTTTGAAGAACTTAGATTCGGTCATTCACTGTCCATAATGCTAAATTTGGGAAGTAAAATATAAATACAAATAGGAAACAGAAGAGAAATGTACAGTGATCACCCATTTTCTGCCCACAATCTTTTTCATGGAAATCCCAGTCATATGAGTCGAATCCATGCATGCTACGATCACGGTATGAATTTGAAGGCAAAATATTGTTTTGCAGAGCTTAGATTAGGTCTTTCCCTGTCCATAATGCTAAATTAAGGAAGTAAAATATAAATATAAATAGGAAACAGAAGAGAAATGTACAGTGATCACCCATTATCTCCCCACAATCTTTTTCATGGAAATCCCAGTCATATCAGTCGAGTCCATGTATGCTACGATCACAGTATGAATTTGAAGGCAAAATATTTTTTTGCAGATATTAGATTAGGTCTTTCCCTGTCCATAATGCTAAATTCAGGAAGTAAAATATAAATATAAATAGGAAACAGAAGAGAAATGTACAGTGATCACCCATTTTCTGCCCACAATCTTTTTCATGGAAATCCCAGTCATATGAGTCGAGTCCATGCATGCTACGATCACGGTATGAATTTGAAGGCAAAATATTTTTTTGCAGGGCTTAGATTAGGTCTTTCACTGTCCATAATGCTAAATTAAGGAAGTAAAATATAAATAGGAAACAGAAGAGAAGTGTACAGTGATCACCCATTATCTGCCCACAATCTTTTTCATGGAAATCCCAGTCATATCAGTCGAGTCCATGCATGCTGCGATCACGGAATGAATTTGAAGGCAAAATATTTTTTTGCAGTGCTTAGGTTAGGTCTTTCCCTGTCCATAATGCTAAATTGAGGAAGTAAAATATAAATATAAATAGGAAACAGAAGAGAAATGTACAGTGATCACCCGTTTTCGGCCCACAATCTTTTTCATGGAAATCCCAGTCATATGAGTCGAGTCCATGCATGCTACGATCACGGTATGAATTTGAAGGCAAAATATATTTGTGCAGAACTTAGATTAGGTCTTTCCCTGTCCATAATGCTAAATTAAGGAAGTAAAATATAAATATAAGTAGGAAACAGAAGAGAAATGTACAGTGATCACCCGTTTTCGGCCCACAATCTTTTTCATGGAAATCCCAGTCATATGAGTCGAGTCCATGCATGCTACGATCACGGTATGAATTTGAAGGCAAAATATTTTTGTCCAGAGCTTAGATTAGGTCTTTCCCTGTCCATAATGCTAAATTGAGGAAGTAAAACAGAAATATAAATAGGAAACAGAGGAAACATGTACAGTGATCACCCATTTTCGGCCCACAATCTTTTTCTCGGAAATCCCAGTCATATGAGTCGAGTCCATGCATGCTACGATCACGGTATGAATTTGAAGGCAAAATATTTTTGTGCAGAGCTTAGATTAGGTCTTTCCCTGTCCATAATGCTAAATTGAGGAGGTAAAATATAAATATAAATAGGAAAAAGAAGAGAAATGTACATTGATCACCCATTTTCGGGCCACAATCTTTTTCATGGAAATCCCAGTCATATGAGTCGAGTCCATGTATGCTACGATCACGGTACGAATTTGAAAGCAAAATATTTTTGTGCAGATTTTACATTAGGTCTTTCCCTGTCCATAATGCTAAATTGAGGAGGTAAAATAGAAATATAAGTAGGAAACAGAAGAGAAATGTACAGTGATCACCCGTTTTCGGCCCACAATCTTTTTCATGGAAATCCCAGTCATATGAGTCGAGTCCATGCATGCTACGATCACGGTATGAATTTGAAGGCAAAATATATTTGTGCAGAACTTAGATTAGGTCTTTACCTGTCCATAATGCTAAATTGAGGAGGTAAAATAGAAATATAAGTAGGAAACAGAAGAGAAATGTACAGTGATCACTCGTTTTCGGCCCACAATCTTTTTCATGGAAATCCCAGTCATATGAGTCGAGTCCATGCATGCTACGATCACGGTATGAATTTGAAGGCAAAATATTTTTGTGCTGATTTTAGATTAGGTCTTTCCCTGTCCATAATGCTAAATTGAGGAGGTAAAATAGAAATATAAATAGGAAACAGAAGAGAAATGTACAGTGATCACCAATTTTCGACTGACAATATTTTTCATGGAAATCCCAGTCATATGAGTCGAGTACATGCATGCTACGATCACGGTATGAATTTGAAGGAAAAAATATTTTTGTTCAGAGCTTAGATTAGGTCTTTCCCTGTCCATAATGCTAAATTAAAGAGTTAAAATAGAAATATAAATAGGAAACAGAAGAGAAATGTACAGTGATCACCTATTTTCGTCCCAGAATCTTTTTCATGGAAATCCCAGTCATATGAGTCGAGTCAATGCTTGCTACGATCACGGTATGAATTTGAAGGCAAAATATTTTTGTGCAGATTTTAGATTAGGTCTTTCCCTGTCCATAATGCTAAATTGAGGAGGTAAAATATAAATATAAATAGGAAACAGAAGAGAAATGTACAGTGATCACCCATTTTCGGCCCACAATCTTTTTCATGGAAATCCCAGTCATATGAGTCGAGTACATGCATGCTACGATCACGGTATGAATTTGAAGGCAAAATATTTTTTTGCAGATCTTTGATTAGGTCTTTCCCTGTCCATAATGCTAAATTGAGGAGGTAAAATATAAATATAAATAGGAAACAGAAGAAAAATATACAGTGATCACCCATTTTCTGCCGACAATCTTTTTCATGGAAATCCCAGTCATATGAGTCGTGTCCCTGCATGCTACGATCACGGTATGAATTTGAAGGCAAAATATTTTTGTGCAGAGCTTAGATTAGGTCTTTCCCTGTCCATAATGCTAAATTGAGGAGGTAAAATAGAAATATAAATAAGAAAACGAAGAGAAATGTACAGTGATCATCCAATTTCTGCCCACAATCTTTTTCATGGAAATCCCAGTCATATGAGTCAAGTCCATACCTGCTACGATCACCTTAGGAATGTGAAGGCAAAATATTTTTTTGCAGAACTACGATTAGTTCTTTCCCTGTCCATAAGGCTAAATTAACGCAGTAAAATATAAATATAAATAGGAAACAGAAGAGAAATGTACAGTGATCACCAATTTTCTGCCCACAATCTTCTTCATGGAAATCCCAGTCATATGAGTTGGGTCCATGCATGCTACGATCTCGATATGACTTTGAAGGCAAAATATTTTGTTGCTGATATTTGATTAGGTCTTCCCCTGTCCATAATGCTAAATTAAGGAAGTAAAATATAAATATAAATAGGAAACAGAAGAGAAATGTACAGTGATCACCCATTTTCAGCCCACAATCTTTTTCATGGAAATCCCAGTCATATGAGTCGAGTCCAAGCATGCTAAGATCACGGTATGAATTTGAAGGCAAAATATTTTTTTGCAAATCTTTGATTGGGTCTTTCCCTGTCCATAATTCTAAATTAAGGAAGAAAATATAAATATAAATATAAATAGGAAACAGAACAGAAATGTACAGTGATCACCCATTTTCTGCCCACAATCTTTTTCATGGAAATCCCAGTCATATGTCGAGTCCATGCATGCTACGATCACGGTATGAATTTGAAGGTAAAACATTTTTTTGCAGACCTTAGATTAGGTCTTTCCCTGTCCATAATGCTAAATTGAGTAAGTAAAATATAAATAGGAAACAGAAGAGAAATGTACAGTGATCACCCATTTTGTGCCCACAATCTTTTTCATGGTAATCACAGTCATATGAGTCGAGTCCATGCATGCTACGATCACGGTATGAATTTGAAGTCAAAATATTTTTTTGCAGATCTTTGATTAGGTCTTTCCCTGTCAATAATGCTAAATTAAGGAAGTAAAATAGAAATATAAATAGGAAACAGAAGAGAAATATACAGTGATCAGCCATTTTCTGCCCAAAATCTTTTTCATGGAAATCCCAGTCATTTGAGTCGAGTCTCTGCATGCTACAATCACGTTATGAATTTAAAGGCAAAATATTTTTTTACAGATATTAGATTAGGTCTTTCCCTGTCCATAATGCTAATTTAAGGAAGTAATATATAAATATAAATAGGAAACAGAAGAGAAATGTACAGTGATCATTCATTTTCTACCACATCTTATTCATGGAAATCCCAGTCATATGAGTTGGGTCCATGCATGCTACGATCACGATATGAATTTGAAGACAATATATTTTGTTGCTGATCTTTGATTAGGTCTTTCCCTGTCCATAATGCTAAATTGAGGAATTAAATATAAATATAAATAGGAAACAGAAGAGAAATGTACAGTGATCACCCATTTTCTGCCCACAATCTTTTTCATGGAAATCCCAGTCTTATCAGTCGAGTCCATGCATGCTACGATCACGGTATGTATTTGATGGCAAAATATTTTTTTGCAGATCTTAGATTAGGTCTTTCCCTGTTCATAATGCTAAATTGAGTAAGTAAAATATAAATATAAATAGGAAACAGAAGAGAAATCTACAGTGATCACCCATTTCTGCCCACAATCTTTTTAATGGAAATCTCAGTCATATGAGTCGCGTCCATGCATGCTACGATCACGGTATGAATTTGAAGGCAAAATATTTTTTTGCACATCTTAGATTAGGTATTTCCCTGTCCATAATGATAAATTATGGAAGTAAAACAGAAATATAAATAGGAAACAGATGAGAAATGTACACTGATCACCCATTTTCTGCCCACAATCTTTTTCATGGAAATCCCAGTCATATGATTCGAGTCCATGCATGCTACGATCACGGTATCAATTTGAAGGCAAAATATTTTTTTGCAGATTTTAGATTAGGTCTTTCCCTGTCCATAATGCTAAATTGAGGAAGTAAAATATAAATATAAATAGGAAACAGAAGAGAAATGCACAGAGATCACCCATTTTCTGCCCACAATCTTTTTCATGGAAATCCCAGTCGTATGAGTCGAGTTCATGCATGCTACGATCACGTTATGAATTTGAAGGCAAAATATTTTTTGCAGATCTTAGATTAGGTCTTTCCCTGTCCATAATGCTAAATTAAGGAATTAAAATAGAAATATAAATAGGAAACAGAAGAGAAATGCACAGACATCACCCATTTTCTGCCCACAATCTTTTTCATGGAAATCCCAGTCATATGAGTCGAATCCATGCATGCTACGATCACGGTATGAATTTGAAGGCAATATATTTTTTTTGCAGATCTTAGATTAGGTCTTTCCTGATCCATAATGCTAAATTGAGGAAGTAAAATATAAATATAAATAGGAAACAGAAGAGAAATATATAATGATCACCCATTTTCTGCCCACAATCTTTTTCATGGAAATCCCACTCATATGATTTCTGTCGTCTACTTTGAAAATTAAAGGCATACAAAAAACGGTTTGCTCGATGAATCTGGAATCCCACTTTTTCGTTTCTATAGAATACTTATAAAATTGATATCAAATGTGATGGATATTTTCCTTAAACCAGGGTGAAAATTTTTTTTCAGTCAGTTGAATAAGGACAACGTGGGATTGGATGAAGTGGCAACTTGTTAGGGGATTTGTGGGAATTTTTAGTACAGCCCAAAAGTGGGGGATCAGTCATATTTCACTTTTTATTTTTTTACATTGAATGAAATAATTTAAAAATTAGTATTAAATTGTAGGATATTTATTAATTAATCCATGTCTACAAAGATTATACATTTTGTTGAATAGAGCAAACTGGAGGTGCAACCATGTCTTTGGTGCATTCTTTGAAAATTTACGACATCCAAAAACCGGTTTGATTGAGGACTCCGTATTTCAACTTTTCTGCGTCTATAGAATAGTTATCAAATTGATATCAAATGTTAGGTAATTACTTGCTTAATCCATGTTGAAAAAAATTTTTTTCAGGCATTTGAATAGGACTTCTGATAAGGGATTTGATAGAATTTTAATACGGCCCAAACCTGGGGGATCAGTAAAGTTTCAATTCTTTTTAATTTTTTTCCATTAAATGAAATATTTAAAAAATTAGTATTGTAGGAAATTTATCAATACATCCACTCATACAAGGATATTTAATTCGGATTTATAGGGAAACGTGCACCTTCGACAATGTCGCTGCTGTGAACGTTGGCAATTTATGGTTGGCTCGATGAGATCACATTTCCACTTTGTCCTCTCTAGGGAATCCTCATGAAATAGATATCATTGTGTGGAATTTCCTGCTTACTCCATGGGTCAAAGAATTATTTCAGTCACTTGTGTGGGGAGAAAGTGACCTTCAATGATACGGGGCCTTGTGTTAGTGAATTTGTTGGAAATTTCAGGCAGACCAAAACAGGAGGATCACTCACATTTAACTTCTTTATAACTTTTTTCCAGTAGATGAAATCTCTTCAAAATTGGGAGTAAATTGTGCGGAATCTCTCACTCTGTGCATGGCTGTAGCCATTTTTCATTCGCTTTTAGGCGGAAAAATGCAGTTTCGACCATGTCGCTGCTGTCACCGTTGGCAATTTACGGTGTCCGAAAAGCGGTTTGCTCGAGGAGATCGCATTTCAACTTTTTCCTCTCTAGGGGATCCTCATGAGATAGATGTCAGATTTTGGGGAATTTCCTGCTGACTCCATCCGTCAAAGAATTATTTCAGTCGCTTGTGTAGGGAGGGAGTGACCTTCGACAATTCGGGACCTAGCGTTAGTGAATTTGTTGGAATTTTCATGCGGACCAAAACTGGCGGGCCTCCCCCAATTCAGTGCTTTATAAATTGTAATAGAAGCCTTAAAATGCCAATTTCCAATTTTTTTTATTTGTACACATTTTACTATTTATTCCTATAGAGTTTGATGCATGAGAAAAGAAAAAAGCAATTGCATTCCTTTTCGTGCTAGACATATGAATTAAATCTTTTTAAGACTTCGAACTAGAAGCTTCAGAAATGCTAATTTCCAAGATTTTTTATTTGTACACATTTTATTATTGATTCCTATACAGTTTGATGAATTAGAAAAGAAAAAAGCAATTGCTGTCCTTTCCGTGCAAGATATATGCCTTAAATCTGACATTGAACATTGCAGTTTTAGGCCCTAGTAGTAATAGTAGCCTCAAAAATGCTAATTTCCAAAATTTCTTATTTGTACACATTTTATTATTTATTCCTATACAGTTTGATGCATAAGAAAAGAAAAAAGCAATTGTAGTCCTTTCCGTGCAAAACATATGCCTTAAATTAGATATCGAACATTGCAGTTTTAGTCCCTAGAAGTAATAGAAGGCTCAGAAATGCCAATTTCCAAAATGTTGTATGTGTACACATTTTATTATTGATTCCGATACAGTTTGATGTATAAGAAAAGAAAAAAGCAATTGCCGTCCTTTTCGTGCAAGACATATGGCTTAAATCAGATATCGAACATTGCAGTTTTAGGCCCTAGTAATAATAGAAGCCTCAAAAATGCAAATTTCCAAAATTTCTTATTTGTACACATTTTGTTACTGATTCCTATAGAGTTTGATGCATAAGAAAAGAAAAAAGCAATTGCAGTCCTTTTTGTGCAAGACATATGCTTTAAATATGACATCGAACAATGCACTTTAGTCCGTAGTAGTAATAGAAGGCTCAGAAATGCCAATTTCCAAAATGTTGTATGTGTACACATTTTATTATTGATTCCGATATAGTTTGATGCATAAGAAAAGAAAAAAGCAAAAGCTGTCCTTTTCCTGCAAGACATATGGCTTAAATCAGATATCGAACATTGCAGTTTTAGGCCCTAGTAGTAATTGAAGCCTCAAAAATGCCAATTTCCAACAATTCTTAATTCTTCACATTGTATTATTGATTCCTATACAGTTTGAGGCATAAGAATAGAAAAAAGCAATTGCAGTCCTTTTCGTGCAAGATATATGCCTTAAACCAGATATCGAACATTGCAGTTTTAGGCTCTAGTAGTAATAGGAGCCTCAAAAATGCCAATTTCCAACATTTCTTATTTCTTCACATTTTATTATTGATTCCTATACAGTTTGAGGCATAAGAAAAAAAAAGCAATTACAGTCCATTTCCTGCAAGACAAATGCCTTAAATCAGTCATCGAAAATTGCAGTTTTAGGCCCTAGTAGTAATAGAAGCCTGAAAAATGCCAATTTCGAAAATTTCTTATTTGTACACATTTTATTATTGATTCCTATACTGTTTGATGCATGAGAAAAGAAAAAAAAAACATCTGCAGTCCTTTTCGTGCAAGACATATGCCTTAAATCACACATCGAACATTGCAGTTTAAGGCCCTAGTAGTAATAGAACCCTCAAAAATGCCAATTTCCAAAATGTTTTATTTGTACACATTTAATTTTTGATTCCTATAGAAATTGATGCATAAGAAAAGAAAAAAGCAATTGCAGCCCATTTCGTGCAAGACATATGACTTACATCAGATATCGCACATAGCACTTTTAGGCACTAGTCGTAATAGAAGTCTCCAAAATGCCAATTTCTAAAATATTTTTTTTTACACATTTTATTATTGATTCCTTTACAGTTTGATGCATAACAAAAGAAAAAAGCAATTGCTGTCCATTTCGTGCAAGAGATATGCCTTAAATCAGACATCGAACATTGCAGTTTTAGGCCCTAGTAGTAATAGAAGACAGAAAAAGACAATTTCCAAAATTTCTTATTTGTACACATTTTATTATTGATTCCTATAGAGTTTGATGCATAAGAAAAGAGAAAAGCAATTGCAGTCCTTTTCGTGCAAGACATATGCCTTAAATCAAACATCGAACATTGCAGTTTTAGGCCCTAGTAGTAATAGATGCCTGAAAAATGCCAATTTCGAAAATTTCTTATTTGTACACATTTTATTACTACAATAGAAGACTCAAAAATGACAATTTCCAAAATTTATTATTGTTACACATTTTATTTTTGATTCCTATACAGTTTGATGGATGAGAAAAAAATTTGCAATTGCAGTCCTTTTCGTAAACGACATATGCCTTAAATCAGACATCGAACATTGCAGTTTTAGTCCCTACAAGTAATAGAAGCCTCAAAAATGCCAATTTCCATAATTTCTTATTTGTACACATGTTATCATTGATTCCTATACAGTTTGATGCATTAGAAAAAAAAAGCAATTGCAGTACTTGTCGTGCAAGTCATATGCCTTAAATCACACATCGAACATTGCAGTTTTAGTCGTTAGTAGTAATAGAA